>VZRX01008758.1:0-11647 GCA_013398075.1 Notiomystis cincta | reverse complement strand
AAGAAAATTGTCTGGGGTTTTTGTTTTTCCTTTTTTTTTTTTGTTACTGTCAGCTACAGGTGATGAAATGACAACTAGCTTCATTGTTATTATATGAAAAACTACAATGAGGTGACTTTTCTAATGCCAGAATAAGGTGCTGACTTCTGTGGGCTGGCAGAGGAACATGCTGAAGTTTACTGTGGCTTCAGCCCCATGTGACAGGCACAGCTCTGTGTCAGGATACAGGAGAAGACTTTTCTCAAGCTCTGGCACAAGGAGGGCAGGGATGTGATGATGTGGAAAGGCAGTTCTGCTTCTCCTCCTCCCATGCCATGTTTCTAGTCTTCTCTGAGCTCTGGCAAATACGTGGGAGCCGTGTTCTCCTTGTTACCAAGTTCAGGAGTCTCAGACAAGGCCTCTCCAAACAGGTGAGGCAATTGGCCAAATAGCAAATATGGCTGCATCTGGAATAGTCAGGATACTCACTTAAAAATGAACTTTTGTGAGCTCTCAAGTGCCTGGATCTTCTAAGGTTCCTTTAAACATAGAAACTCACCTAGAATATTTTATTATGTGTCACTGCCTTGTCTGTATCTGGTTGCTTGCTTTCTGCTGTAATATGTTTTCTGTGAGGAGGCATGTAGGACATTAGTTGTTCCAAAATTCCTCCTACACAACACCATTTCTGGAGTTTGGGGTTCCCTTTCCTATCCTCAGTGAGGAAATATTTTAGTGCTGTAATTTGGTGTGAGCATGCTCCAAGTAGTGGGTTTTGCGACACATGAGCTTTCCAGGGAGACTTTAGATGACTACATTCTGAGTTTAGTTCTGTTCTTCACTCTGTTGTATACAAGCCACAGAACCATATGGTACAGCCTCAGAAATATGTGTGCTCATTATGAAACTGCTTCCTATTACAGCTACAAAATACAGAAACTAAGAGTTATATTGATCAAAAGTTGTATCACTATTAAAGAAAGCAGCAAGCCCAAACCACCTGTGAAAATGGAAATATTGTTGTCCAATAGGCATGTCTAAAATATCTAATATTAAGAATAAAATTGAAAATTTATTTAATTCACAAGTAGCACAGGGAGTACTCCAGATGTTTTGTCCAACTGAAAATAGATTTTCTACAAGCATTCCCTGAAGGGGGCATAGGGAATGCAACTGTTCACATTTTGTACATAGCTACCTAGTTACTACTGCTTGTGTTCAACAAACATGGGATGTTGAAATGTCCTTGGTTTTGGTACAAATGTGGTAGCAAACTGACCTTTATGCAAGTCCATGGCATTGTCAGACGTTGCTCTCTGTCACAGAAAGCTCTCCTATTCTCTCTTTTGACCCTCTGTTAACTGAAATTTGTATCAAAGTACAAGGAGTCACCCAGAAACAGGTATTATATGGATACTGAAAACAAATGGGAAAGCGATAGGATTGGATGGAAGGATTGAGGAAAGGATTTTTTACAGATAGCAGAAGCAGTTCTGTAAACAATGCCTGTAAAACTCTAACAAAGGACAGAACAGACTGGAGACAGTGGTACCAAATGGGGTGGTGGGAGCTCACAGGAACACAACACTGCTCATTCGGAGTGGCTGGGCAAAGCTGGAGTCTTCCTGTTTGCTCTTGCAAGGACTGTGAAGCTGTTGGGGAAACACAGAGCTTAGCAGGGTGTCTTCCTTCAGAGATTTGAGTAAGGGAAAGGAAATAAGGCAACTGTAATGCCTCCCTCCACTATGAACACTGCCTTTCATGCCAGAAGAAAGGCATAGCCTCTCAGCCTTTCTGATCCCTATTATATTCAATATTCTTGTAGCCACAGGCTTTGTGTCCTAACCATTCCCTCTCAACCTGGAAAACTCAATTTCCTCTTGTTTTCTATCCAAAATACATCCTTTGGACACAGCTAGGGGTATTATGTGTTGTAGATGGTCTGTTTATCCCAGTGCACTCTTGCATAGCACTGAGCAATGGGACCTTATTCTCTGCTGACTTTATCTGCATTTGCATATATACAATGTGAACAAAGCTGTGTGTAACAGTCTTACTTGATAGTGTTTGGTATCCACACAGCTCTGATGAAAGTTACTTCCTAAGGAGAGGTGGAATGAAAAGTCCAGCCTTAGATGAAAAGGTAGGCTGGAGAAAATCCATGGAGGAAAACAAGGAGAGACATTTTTTAACAGATCCTGCAATCAATGAAGAGCTGGTAAAGAAAGCTGAAGATGTCATAATTTTATATGAAAATTTGCCTTTAGAGGATTTATTTTAATGTTTCTGCAGGGTGCTTATACTGAGAAGCATTAAGGTCAAAATACAAGTATTTCAAATTAGGAAAGCAAACAGCTTCAATGATAGCTTGAAATAATCAGATTTCTTAATGGGAGACTTCAGCGAGGATGAAATTATGGTAAAAAATAGATTGTTAAAGCAATGAGAGCAGTAATGTGCAGCCACAGGAGATTTGGGGTGTGGAAGAAAGCCAGGGTCAAGGATGAAGTCAGCATCCCAGCCAGCAGGGACAGCCAATAGGTCAGACTGGAGCAAAGCAAGAGAGGGAGCAGCACATGTTTAATAAATGTGATAGGCAGGGCCAAATCCTGCCCGAGCTTACATCAGCACAACTTCAATGGCTGAAACCTCTTAACACAATGTCACTTCCAATAGGATCTAACAACATACATGCAGGCTTTTATTTAAATCAGTGCACAAGGTGAGACTTCCCACTCTCTTATGCTGTTTCTAGGCAATTGCAACTTCATTGTTCCACTGCTATTCCTATTGTGGTCTTACATACCACTGAATTTCTTCTCTTGTGTATCTTCTATGAGTAAAAATTCACCTGTTTCTTATTGGCCTTCTGTTTTAGCAAGACTAAATTCTTCAAGTTAAAAGATCTTTTTAGGAAAGCATGATATTGTACACTATTTCTTGAACAGTATACTATTTTATTCATATTGTAAAAGTGAATTCTTTGTGCGTTCTACCCACTGATCCTCATTTAAAAAAAACGTAGGAGTTGTGTTTTCTTTTCTTTTTTTCTACACTGCTAGTATTCATGCTTTCCATATTTTGGCATCAGTGGTTTAAAAAAGGGTGATAAAGAGGAGAGTCAGCTCCAAGAATTAACAAGCTGGAAAACTGACTTTGTTTGAAACACCTTTTTTGTCATATTTTTTATACTTTAGCATTTATATTATTTTTGAAGTTGTCACTGATGTGAGAACAGTTATTTTAATCTAACACTTAGTTTTCCATACAAGTAAAACTGTGTCCTTATCTGCAAGTATCCATGCACACAAGGATTTACTACTCTAAACCCAGAAGAAGCTACAGGTGTTTATGTTTTTGAACTCTAGCTTTTAAAACTCTAGGGTTTTTATTCTTGTTGTTTGGCAAAAAAAGAAACAACCTCCTGTGGGTTGTGTTACAAATAAAAATCCAAAAATTGCGAATCTCTAAAAGTCACCACATCCCTGCCCTAAACTCCAGACTTTAGCTCTCTTTATATATATTTTCTCTTAGACTACCATTCTAAAGACAGCATTCCCTCCCTGTTTACCTCAGGGTAACAGAGGTGGAGTTAACCCTCAGCTCTCTGACTAAGGCAGAGCGGCAGTGGTGCTCCCTGGGCTTTCCCTGTGCCTGCCGCCCTTTGCTCCGAAGAGCTGCCAGCACAGAGAGCCACGGCCCCCAGGAGAAGTGTTCCCTGCCTGTGTGCAGGAGGACAAGGAGTACACCCAGGAGAAGCTGTGCTGGCATCCCGGCGGGCACAGGGAAGCTCGGGAGCCCCAGCAGACACAGGGAAGCGCTGGGGCCCTCAGACCAAAGAGCTGCCAAAGAGAAGGTTTACACTGAAAGGAGAGTAGTACATAGATCTCTTTAGGCATCTAGCTTCAAGGATTCAAAAGGAGGACAGGACTATGGTGAGGAGGGTTCTTTTAGAAAATTGCCTGTGGACTGTGTTTTAATGTTCTGAAGCTGTTCCTTCAAGCTATTTTACACAATACCCAGTTTTCTTGAGTTTCAGAAGTACTAATGATTCAATGGATGGAGAATCACAGAAAGCTCCTGAACTCATCTTATGCTCTCCTCCACTGCCTTGAAGTCCTATTTTCAGCTAGTGGTTCAGAACTATAGAGCATTGCAAAGGGGCAAAAGACTCTGTGGTGTTAACTGATACTGTCTTTGAAAAAAAATAATTTTAATCCAGAGAACTTGGATGTATATGAATGAAATTTTGTTTCTTTTTTCTGAGAACTAACCTAGATTTTTGAGTTAATGCAACAATTACAGTAATGAAATGCAGCATTGTCTTGTGCATGGGATCAGGGGTTTCTGTAGATATTTCTTGAGGAGTTTTATGTTTAAAATAGCAGTAATTTGAAATGCTGTAAATATGGATAGAAATTTGGATAGTAGCAAGCCCCTTTCCCCAATTTAATATGAGGATAGTGCTTTTTTAATCCTTTCCAAACATACAGTAAACAGTTCCTGGTATAATGTCAACATATAACCTAGAAATATCATTTTGTGCAAATTTCAGTTTTATAGGATTTAAGATACATGCTGCATACTGTCTAGCTAATAAATCATCATAGGAAAGTTGTTTTTATGCCAATAACAAATAACAGTGCTGAGATTTTTCACTATTAAAGTAAACCTAGGAAAAAAAGAGATAATGCAAAAATATAACTGAAATTTTAAAAAATCCTGCCCCTAAAGAAATCTCATTTTAATGCCTTTTTCTACAAGATTATTCTGAACGAATTAGAAATTACAGAAGTACTGTTGAAGCAAAGCCATGTCCTGTGGAATTTCTACCATAATAAGAATATTCCACTTGAAGATACCAACTTGGTGAAAGGTTTTTATGGAAGTCTCAAAACACCTGATATTTTAAAACAGAAGTAGTCTTAAGTATTACAATTCTACCAGGATGAAAACTATCTTTCAACCTGCCTTAGGTGGTAATGCAGTTTTAATTCCTGTGCCATGTTAATGCTGGCGTGGTATTTCACTCGCTTTTACCTGTCCTGGCAGCAATGAAAAGTGTCCTCTTGGTCTGGAGAACAGACTTCACTGTCCTACTCCACCACATGGTTTGAAACAGTCTTCAGAAAAATGGCAGTTTTAACAAATTAAAGCACAAACTCATCAAACATCATCTTGGATCTGTACCAAATTGTCCAAATATAAAGACAAAGCCTACCAAACTGCCTAACATTAGTATCATATATGGTAAAATCTTATACTGTGATTGTAATGCCAGTGGGCTGCCCAGAAATCAACAAAGGAATCACTAGTTTTAACCATTAAAAATAAAGCTATGCTTTACTACCAGAGAAGTGAGGTGGCAGTTAGAGGGAGGTCAGTCTGAGTCCTTGAAATTCCTTGTTTTTCAGCGACACATTGTAAAACTGTTTAATTGGCAGGAAAGGAATAATGGTTGAAATTCTTATTTCAGACTGAATGTGCAGCAGTGGTAGTTTCAAAGGGGAAATTCTGCTGCTGTCTTGTTCCCTTAGATAATTACTGTAGATTAGTTAATGCTCTTGGAATGATATGTACTGGTATATGTGTGTGCCTATATTTCTGGGCTTCCCATGTATGGGGGTCTCTCCCATGCTGGAGGCATGTTCCATGCCCTCAGTGTCAGATAAAAAGGACCAGGTGACACCCAAGCTGTGTTTTCAACTCTTAAAATATACACAGTGCACACCTATGAGCTGATGACAAATCAGAAAGACTGGGAAAGACAAATTCCCTTTAGTCTTTGGGAAACAGATGATGACAAGAAGCAGTAGTAAAGACCCTGATTTAAAACCTTAGAATACATTTGGGGAAATAGGAATTTACTTTTGAAACCTGAAACATATGTAAGTAAATGTAACCAGATCTTGGAGCTAAGGTAGGCAGGTGCTACAGAAGCTGGGAAGTCAGGGTCCAGATGCCCCTCCCAGGAGGCTCAGCCACTCTTGGAGCCTTTTCCTATGGGCTTTTTTTTTCGGTTGGTTGGGGTTTTTTTGGTTTTTGGGTTTATTTTCCTGATGTCTCCTGTTTTATTGCATTGTTGTTATTGTGGTGATAGATCTCAACTCCATCAGGGTAACTGCCTTGTGCCTCTGCTTTCCTCTGGCATCTGGAAAGCAGTGGTTGGAGCTGCCTTGCAGAGCTCTTGGCTCTGACTGGCAATATGATAAATATGTGCTCTAAAACTGCATGATTGCTGAGCTTTGTCTTAACATTTAATGTGTTTCTCTTGCTCACACTCCAATTTTTAATTACTATTATTTTTAAAGAATACTGTGAGTTTTAGTTGATTCTGAAGATCTGTAGACCTATATTCTGTACCTTATGCACAGGTGATTAAGATTCTTCCCCATACATATAGAGTAGCTGTGAGGAATACCTTGGCACTGTGATTTTTTTGTGATTTTTTTTTTTTTTTTTTTAAAGAGGAGGTTTATCCTAACACTTTGTTTTCCTTGGTACTCCTGCTGTTACCACTTCTATTGCCCAAGGAAATGTTTCTACCTCAAATCCCTCTGCTTCCACAGTCTATGCACAGACTGTGAATATAGGCCATAGGTCACACTTTGAGAAAACAGAAGGGTGGAGGGAAAAGGAAAAGGTACAGGTCTCAAAAAAGGGGTGACTTGGTGAAATTTAATGGCTTTTTACATGAAGCAGCTCAGGCTGGGGATTCTTACAGCCTCCTTGGTCACATCATTCTGGCTCTGTAGAGGTAAAGCCAGAAGAAAAACAAGAGCTTAAAAAAAGGAGACAGGAGATGGATTTCTTTTTGTATATATATTAATTAAAATACTGTCTGAATATCATGAGAATTGTATCTATCAGCAACTTCTCAACAAAGAAAACAAAACTTTTCATTAAAAAATTATTTTCACATTGGATATTTTGTAGTCAGCTTATGAAGACCAAATGTTAAAGTAATTAGCCTAGATGTGGCAAATCTATATTGTTTAACAGGAGAGCATGACACTTAAATACAAAGAAGTAATGAAGGGCTACTAAACACTTGAAATTCACACTCTGTAATATTTAACAATGCTACAGCAACAGTTTAGGTTAGGCTGATGTTTTCTGTAAGTTAGTATGACATGCAGAAACATTCTGTTAAGGCATGAGTTTTTAACCTTTAGTTTCTTTCATAGTAAATTAAACAGTTTAAAAACCTATATAAAATCCACTCCTGCAAGTCAGTGTTATTAGAATGTGAACAAGGTACGTTTTGTACTTTTAAATAGTGATTTGACCTTTTGGCTTTTCTTGCAACTGTGATCCAAACATCACTGATGTCACTAGAAATACTTCGCTTACTTATAGTGGGCGTTTGGTTGGATTCCTTTGCATGAATTAAATATTTGGACAAGAGCACAAATGACTGTATTCTCTTGTAGCCTAGAGGAGTGCAGTGATTTGGTTGGGGGATCTCACAAGTTTAAGGTGATTTTCCTGAGTCAAACAGTCGTATTGGCATGTATGTGCTCTTTCTACAGAAGGTTTAATTATTCCATACAATTTTAAATGGTTTTACCCTCAAAGAGCTGATACAGGCTTAGGTCACAAAGTCCAGTAATGGAGTAACTGGAGTGTTCACTCTTGAGATAGGAGATGTGGACTGAAATCACTTCCCAGAAAGGGAAAGGATCTTGAGTGAATACTATAATGCTGTTTGGTAAAATGACAAGGGAGAACCCTACCATACTTTACAGTGATGCGCTAGACTCAATAAATTCCCAAGTCATCTTTAGAATCACATAGGAAGACAGGGCTTTCCAACATTCCAGCAGAAAACACACATACCACCTTCCAGAAGAAGACTCACACAACTGTCAGACCATTATGATACCCCAAGTTCTTCTGTAGTCAAAGTCCACTGATCATTCCATCTTTTCATTGTGCGTGTAAATGTATACGTTGTCTTCTGAACATCTTAAGCCAAAATTCACCAATAAGTCAGTATGGTCTGAATTAATACATGAAAGGGTTGATTAATGAATAGCTGGACTAAATATGCAAATTACAAAGTTTTCTTTGAGGCTTTATATGAGAAGATGTTTTAAAAACTTTATCAATGTCAACGTGTCACCCTGCATTTCTCTGTGAAATCTTGAAACTGCTCTTTCATCTATGTTGTAAACACATCAACAAGTATGTAGAATGTCTTGACTTTGAAATGCTGTCACCTACTTTCTGTATCGTTGTCAGTAGTCAGCTTGTTATAAAAGTGTTTCATATCTAACTCTGTTTCTTTTGGTAGTGTGTCGACATGCTGCATTTTTCAGCTGTGTTCCTTGCTGCCTCTTCCATTTTTATCAAAAATTCTGTGTGACAGAAGTTTTCCTCTTTCTTTGCAACATGTTGATATCTCAGGTTCTCCACTGTCACCAAAGCAGTTGTGCTACTTTGAGGATAAGTTGAGTCTGTGTAAACCATCCTTCAGCGTTTTGTGCCAAAGTGCAGTGGGATTTTGTACTCAAGTGTTTTTGTGATGCTGAGAAGTCTCCAGGCTTCAGTAATTGTCTTTACTTCTTAGTTTGGAAGTTTCCTAGAATGTGTTCTATTAAATACTGTGCCTACTCCTGAGATGCTTGGCAGTTTGGAGTGCATAGTTTGCTTGGTACAAACCCATCTGGTGATGGACAATTTCTTAAATGTGAGTGTACTTAATTGTTCTATTCTGCTGTTTCTCGTGTAATTTTTTGTTTTGTTTTGGGGTTTGTTTTCAGAATGTATCAGGAACTGGTGCAATTGCCTCAAGTGCCCCAACTGGAATCTGAACATCTGTATTTAGTTACTGCATTCCAAAATGTAAGACACTTGCTACTTTAAAGTTTTGAATTATACTGTTTCATAAGGATTTTCAGTCCAAAAAATACAATACTGCTGGAGTTTACAGCAGTACAAATTTGGTTGAGCTGGGAAAAAAACTTTCTGTTGAAATGCCATTGAGCCTTGTGCAATAGAATTGCATAGATTTGTACATGAAGGCCAGTGAACACATGGACTATGATGAAGTACTGAACAGATACTGTAACTATAGAGTCCTTTAGGTTGGAAAAGACCTTTAATACCATTAAGTCCAACCATTAATTCAGCACTGCCACATCCACCACTAAATCATGTCTCTAAGAACCACATTTACAGACGTTTTAAATCTCCCCACAGATGTCACTCCACCACTTCCCCAGGCAGCCTGTTCCAATGCCTGATAACCCTTCCCATGAAGAATATCCAATCTACACCTTGTCTGGTGCCATTTCTTCTTATCCTGGTATTAGACACTCGTGTCATTCTTGCATCTTGCTGCATCTACAAGAGCTCAGTTTCAAAGGCCAAGTCATGTTAAGTTCCTACATCAATATGGTTCGAGTGCTGTTAAACACAATTTCCTGGTGTCTGATATGAGCCAGGAAGTTGCCTTGTGTCCGTTCCATCATCTGCAAGGATGCACAATCCTTCTGCACTTGTACTTTCTGTTGTGTATTACTTGCACTGCAATAATATCCCAATGCTCTCCTCAGGACTAGACCACAATTTGATACCTCTGTACAAGACACACGTAACCTTTTTATGATGTATCAGTAAATATATTACATTATCGAGCATTGAATTAGTAAACTTAAAATCATAAGGCTTAAGGCAATGATCATGAAAGTTGAAACAGAGAGAAAATATAAACTTTGAAGAATGTATGCTTTCTACCTTAATGCAAAGAGAATGAACTTCATTTTTGAAGAAAGATCAATGCATGAACTTGTTTCCTCCTCTATCAGTGTAGATCACATTCCTGATAACTAACATATCATAAAGAAACATTTTCTAGTTGTGGTATGTTTCAAAACCAGGTTGACATGAACCTGAGATCAAACAAAATCTGTATACACGGACCTACTTTGAAAAAGCTAAGGATCTGTAGGGTGTTCAGATCATATAGTCTGCAGAAATTTAATTGGCATATTGTTGCTGTTTAACTTAAAATGCATAGCATAGCTACAGTATGGAAGATTATTAGAAATAAGTGAGTAAGTAGGCTGTCATCCTAGGAAAGAGAGTTTTAAATTAACAGAATTATCTTTGGAATACACATGTGTCTTGGCCCTGACTACATCAAGCCATTAATCATACTGGCTGGACCTCCCACACTTTGCATGTGGATCACACCGCTGCTTTAAACAGTTTGTGGTTGAGTTGTTTTATTCCACCTTAGTCAGTATAAATTTAATAATTAGGATGTGACCAGGGAAGGCAGAAAGGGAGGAACATGAACTTTTTCTAGAAGTCTTTGGATGAGCATTTCAAAGAGAACAATGCCTAAAATATTTGTTTCTTTTTTTTTCCAAACAAAATGGAGTGGACGCAAAGCCAAGAAAATAAATTCCCTTGAGAAGGAATCAGACACATAGTTGGTAAATGGCCATAGTGTCATGGTTTCCTCAAATCATTGTTTGCCAAAATTATAAACCACATTTGAAAAGATATAAACTTTCTTGGTGAATAAAAATGCTATGTGTAAAACAAAATGTATTCTAAAAATTCATCTTATATCAGACATGATTTTTCAAAACTCAAAAATTTTCTTCTGTTTCTTGACTGTGGAAAATATTTATTTTTTTTTTTTACAAATGAAAAAGTTATTCTAGGAACAAAATCTATAGATTTCCTAGTATACTAATCTAATAAAATGAACTCTTAAAAAATGTTTCTTTTCAGTAACATTTTCTGAAATGTTCTTTCTGATTTTTTTTTGTAATTATAGAATTATAATTTCTAATCCAAAGCAAGAAATTTTGCTGACAGGAAACATTTTCAAAGGGCATGAACCATCAGAGGATCTGGAATCCAGATGTTAGCTGTAAATACAATTGACTCATAATAATTTAAAACAAAAAGGCAATAAAATAAGAGCATTTGTTGCACCTTATACTTCTGTTGAGAACTGACTTCAGTAAAATAGCTCTAGCTTAAAAAAGTCCATTCCATCCCCACCTTTAAAAAAGTACATTGTTGGAACTGGCAAGTTGAAAATAGCCAGATATTTTCCAAAACAGTGCTTGCAGATGTAACTTCCAGGTTTGTCATCTGTACAAAAGCGGACTCCACAGACACTTTTCAATGAGACATTTTTTGTTTCATTTTTAAGGGAAGCAGCAATGACTTGGCCTCTAGGAGGTACATTTCAAAAGAGCAAATATCACTACAGCATTAATTTCATTTTCTTTCCTTCTAATCAGTCTCATCAGCTAAGCATTGGATTTAGAGATACAGGAATTGTACAGTATTAGCTATGCGAACTATAAAGTCTATACTCAATATGATGTCTATGTGCAAAATTACTAATGTTCCTAATCAGTATAGGACATAAATGCTTGTACGTGACAAGATCTGTTGAGGGTGCAGTTGTAAATGTGGAATGTGCTTGTTCTGTTATTTTGAAGCATGAGACCAATACTATCCATAATGAAAACTGTTCTTGGTTAGTCTATACCTGAGGGGTTCATCTCTTAAAGTGTAAAAAAAAAAAAAAAACCAAACAAAAAAAAATGTATATGGGTAAGAAATTGAAAAAGGAAACAAAGGTAAAAAAGTAGAGAAAAGAACACTTTCTCCACATCAACATGAAAAAAAAAAA
>VZRX01008756.1:117190-211872 GCA_013398075.1 Notiomystis cincta | reverse complement strand
TAAATATAATATAAATATAAATAAAGCAGAAATACTCTGGCACCACCACATCATCCAGGGAAGGAAACTGTCCAATCTGTTTGAACAAACAGCTCAGGTCTCTCAGAAAGAGAGACTCCACCAAAAGCAGGCATAGTCTAAAATAATTTTTGCTCTTTCACCCTGGGCTCATTCTAGGAGATAACTCCTCTTATGATTCCTGGCCCCCACAGGCCAAATGGTGAAACTCTTCTCCTGAGACAGTGCCCTGGACCATGAAACCAGTGGAGGACCGTGCTCCAATCACCCTCTTTGCTCCAAGCAGTGCCTTACACACAAGAGACTGTAATGAAGTCATTAGGTCTAATGGAGGAGAAAATAGCTATTTAAAGTAGATCTAGCACCAGAACTGGACTGAAGTGGAATTTTCCATTTTATACATATGAAAGATTAGCTGCTACTGCCCCTCACTGCTGCAGAATTAGCCATGGATCCAATTAGGACTCTTGTCCATTCAGCCCTGCAAAGCTCCTTTCTAAATTCTCAGTCAGCAATAAAGCAGTCAATGTTTATCTAAAAAGCTTATAAGTGCTTCCCTCTCCCTCGTGCTCCTTGTCAGTTTACCTTTAGATTGCAGGAAAATATATTGGTTTTGCACCCTGGAAGCCTTTCCCAGATGCCCAGGGAATCCCTTCACATACCAGGTGCTGCTTTTAATAAGTAAGGCTTTCAGCTTTCATAACTGTGGTGTCACTACCAGCAGTGCTATTTGCTGCATGCTGTGATTTAAGGGTGAAAATAAAACCACCAAACCCCCCCAGAAAACCTCCCAAAACCTTAAAAAAAAACAACAAAAGCTACTAACAACACTGTCCACTCAGCTCACAGCCTCTCCCTGTCCTGGGCTATCACAGAGCATGAGCCCTCTGAAGGTTACTTCTCTGCCAATTTAAAATATTGACCTTGATGTCCTGTCCTTTGCAATATTCTTTAAAATCCATCATCTGCAAACTAAGTTTAAGTCAGGAAACCTAATTAGTAACAGAGACAATAAATAACAAGCTTAAAGGGAGGGAGGAGAGAACCTCTTGCAGGTGGCCAGCTCTTAGCTGAATAATTCTCTGTGCAATGGTCATGCTTCAAAAATTTAATTCTCTGTAATTTCATTTAGGATGGGGAAAACAAAACAAAATGAGCAAAGTGATATAGGATTTCATTTATATTCTGACAAGTACATTCATCTAAAATTTAACCATAATAGCTGCAGTTACTGTACCTTTCTTCCAAAGCATTTAATGGTGTGAAGCAAGTGGCAATAAAATTTTTTTTAAAACCCAAAACACAACAAAANATGAGCAAAGTGATATAGGATTTCATTTATATTCTGACAAGTACATTCATCTAAAATTTAACCATAATAGCTGCAGTTACTGTACCTTTCTTCCAAAGCATTTAATGGTGTGAAGCAAGTGGCAATAAAATTTTTTTTAAAACCCAAAACACAACAAAAACCAAACAACAACAACAAAAACTCCAACCAACCTACTTGGCATTATTATTTGCTATTTTTATACCAAAAAAAAGAAGAGGTCTCCCTACTGTCAGGCTGATTGTATTAATCTGAGATTCCTATGGTCCTTCAGATTTGATTGCTTTTGATTCTTGCTTAGTAGAA
Source organism: Notiomystis cincta (assembly GCA_013398075.1). NCBI lineage: Eukaryota > Metazoa > Chordata > Aves > Passeriformes > Notiomystidae > Notiomystis > Notiomystis cincta. Next base: position 210,218 of record VZRX01008756.1, on the reverse strand, counting down.
GTGGTGATGAAGGAGCTGAAATCATAATTCCTATTTAGAAGGCAAAGAGGAGGCCACTTCAGTTCTGTGGTGAGTAGCACAGTTTGTTGCTTTAATTAAAAAGTTGTTCTGAGAAGCTTCTGCAGTATTCAGAGCACAAAAAGATGGTATTTTCAAAGACACTTTGGGGATCACTCCTGCAGTTTTTCTGAGCTGTGTTGATGTTGCTTTACATACTAAGGAAGAGAAGCAATCATTGAATTTGAAATATATTTTTTATCTTGAAAATTCCAAATCAATCCTTTCAATGATGAAAATATATTTTTCTTTATGTAGTTCTTAAATTGCTATCCATCTCTATTAAGGCTCTTAAAGAGAGATTTTCAGCAACAGAACACCCTCTAAAACAAACAAAAAATATTTAAGTATCAAGAACTGAAGGTTTTTAGCCCAGAATTGCAATGATTTTTAAGTGCCTGCTCCCTTTGAGATGAATGCCCAGAAAAACTCTACAGGTCAAGGCTTGTACTCCCTGAGAGTGTGCCAGAAGTGAGCAACATTCTACAGCCATGAGCCACCATTCCCTTCTGGAGCCAGCAATGCCTGTCAGGTTCATCAGTGCATTACTCAACCCTCTGAGTAGCCAGACTCCCTCGAGACTTAATTTTCACTTTTAAAAATCAATACACTTCACTGGTACTTTCAGCTTTTCATCTGACAGCAGCACTGAAAATTAATATTTTACTGAGATTACTAAGGGTGGACTTAGGAGGGCATATAAGATTTGGATCCACTTCAGAATCATGTGACAGCTCAGGTAAGAAGCTGTTGGCTTAGAGAAACTAAGATAAACCAATTTTAGGGGTTTTATTCAATGATGCCAGGATCTTTCACATTGTCTGTGACTTAGATCAGCTGTTCCTTTTGCACTGGAATAATGACAAAAGCCTCTTAGCCTCTTAGATTTAGCTCTAACCTCAACTCAAACTACACAGATATATTTGAGGTGCCTACTGTGTTTCCCTCTGCTCGAGGTACCAGCCAAAATAATTCTCCCATAAAAGTAGTTGCAAGCAATGTAAAGGTCCCAACATCAAAGGTTTATTTCCTAATCTCTGGAACTACCCTTTACTAGAGTTGCATTTTAGATACCCCAAGATGCTATCACTTACCTGAAAACTAATTCTGGCTAAAATTTAAGATCCAGGTTTCTCTGCTGGAAAAGTTGGTCAGGGAAGCCTTAGATTGGCACAAGTCCACGTACACATCCCAAAGCATCTTAGTGTGGCCTTTCCTACTCACACCTGGAACAGGGCAGGAACAGCTCCTCCTTAGGTCTTCAAGTCCCTACAGGCCATGCTCTGTGCATTCATGAAGAGGTAAGGGAGACCAAAATCTCACCAAACCCCTTCTTGTTTTGAATTGTGAGGGAGTAGCATTTTATCCTTCTTGGGGCTATGCCATCAACAGAGGCTGTAAGGGGCTGGGTTATTTGTCCTGCTCTCCTTGACACATTCCAAGTAGCACTGTGCCACTCACTGTGAACAGGACAGATGCCACAGTACATAGGAAAACACTCTCAAGCTGGGACCAAGCAGAGCCTTGAAATGCTGCCGTGGTTTCCAGGCCATGTCATTCTGCACCGCCTTGTGACACTCGAGGCAGCATCAAATTCCCTGCACCTAATGCTCTCATTTGGAGTGAAGCATCCTCAGCAGCCCGAATGTTTGATCTCAGCCTCACAGCTGGGGAAAACTAGCAGCTGGTTTGTGATTCAAAAGGAACAGAACAATAACCCATTGAGGCTATTCCTCCTGCCTGTGGATGGGTGAGTCAGATGAATAATTGGGCAACGCAGATCAGTTAAGCCTAATTCGGTTAATAGAATTAATTTGCAAATTAGTACACATTAGGTGAATCAGATGCAATTCATTTTGACAGAAATGTTAAAAAATACTAAAGTAGTTATAATGAAACAGATAAATATTACTGCAGAAAAGATTCCAAAGAAGGCAGTCTTTATGTGGAAATTTTTATCTGTCAGTACTGGGGATGCATAGGTTGAATTTCATATAATCAGTAGGAAGCACATCTTCTTCCTGGCTTGTACAGCCTTTATTAACTTGACAACCCTTAATGGATCTTAAATAATCATTAGAGATGTGCTGAGAAACTTCTGACTGAGATCCAGGCATAGATGTTGGGACTGGTACAGGGTCTGGTGCAAGGAAAAGGGAAGAAACTATTTTAAATTTAAAAGCTGGCCTAGGAAAATTAGTTGGTAAAATAATTTAGTCCTCAAACACTCTTCCTAGGAAAGCTTGGAAACATGTCTGGGCTACTGTTATTCACTGTTACACACTTAGAGCAGATAAATATCTGATATTTGAACAACAGCAGTGTTTCAGGGTGGTGATCACAGGGAAGAAAATGGCAATAGCATTATTTTGTTATTGAAAGGCTTGGAAAATGCTTTGGTCAGGTGGAGTTAATAGGATCTCCTGTGCAAAAGTCGAGCTGCAGCTCCTGGAGCACTAAGATGATTTAGGAAGATGCTGAGCTCTGAGCTGTGTGTGATCAGAGAAAACTAAGAGGCAAGAACAGGGGAACAAATGTGCCACACACACACTCGTGACTCAGAAGAAAACTCCATTGTTGGCTTGACTGCACAATGATGGCAACACCTGGTGTTAAATAAAGGTAACTGGAGGAAGAAGATCAAATCATGGCTGCATCAGTTCCAGTTTAATGTGACACCTCCCTGGAATCCACAAGCACCTGAAACATATATTGCTGTGGTAGCTTCACAATATCATTCCTTGCTGCCTCTGAGCTATACATAGGGGTTTGATCCCTAACAGGAACTAATTGTGCCTCTCTGTAGACTTTGGTACAACTGCACTTTGTACTTGCTTTGGATCTCACCATCAACACTGTGCACACAGGATTTCCTTAGCAGTGCAAATTAGATAACAGTTTTAATAAATAAGTTATTTCTTTTAGTGATGGTCCTTTATTATTCTGTTTTACTGATGCTTTCCTGCATGGCAAGGATTCACAGGTGTAGCAAACCTTTTGTAAAGTACTTCACTGCAATCAATTTGACTTCATCCAAAAGTAGTGGAGCTGCCAGAAAAGCTAACCTGTCTAAAAAATCTATTACCTATAATTTTTATTCCGTGTGTCAAACTTCACAGGCATGCTCTTGTACCTTTCTGGAAGGATTTAAAGTTGCAGAACAGCCATAGCAGTTGTGTTGTCCAGGTGCTGAATTATACATCAAGAAACGTGACCTAGCATTACACGGTGTCCATCAAACCCAGAGCCTCCGGCTCACAGTCATGGCTCGTCAGGTTTGACGGGGAGCTGGTTAAACGCAGTGTCAGAGCAGGTTACCTGGGGCAGTGCACTGAGGGCTGCTCACCCCTTGGCTGGAAGCCCTCTGGTATCTATCAAATCCAGCAAAATGCTGGAAAACAATTCACAATGTGGACTTCCAGTGCCTGAGTCATGAGTTCCACTTTTCCGTGTTAATGCTTTGTAACTGTGGATGAGAAAGGAGCCACTCTTCCCAAGCTCTGCCAGCTCTTCACAACCTCCTGCTCCTTGTACACATTTCAATTCACAAACCACACAGAGTGATAGCTGGAACCCCCCCAGTTCACAGCTGCAAGACTAAGGCACAGCAGGTCACCAGGTGGGCCAGGTCTCTTTGTCATGTGGCCTTCTGAGGCATTTCCAACGGTGACCACTGACTCCCCATCAGCAAACCCTGGGAAGGCCAATGCCAAGGGTGGATTCAGGTTTTCCTGATCACTTTGCAGCTGGGGAGCAGCAGGCCATCTTCCCTTCCAATGGCTGTTCTCACTGCTGTTCCTTGGTACTCAGACTCCAGCTGAAATTGTGCTCAGCAAGGAGAGGCAGAAGTGGATAGAGTAATTCAGAGTAAGCAACCAAGTGACAAATGCAGAGCCCTTCCTTTCAAATTTGCATCAAGCCCAACAAACTGTAGTGCTGTTGCCTCTGCCTGGCTTCAGGCAGACTGCTCAGCTGAAGACCCACATCATTGACTAAGCAACTCTTGTGCAATCAAGATTCAGATCCTGTTGAAAAAAAAGAGACTTCAGCTTTGTCAAAGAGTCACATTAAGAGGCAAAAAGAAAAACTGTGGCTAGAACTCTCCCAGAGCTGCGTGCAGCTGGGGGAATAGCACAGGATTCTTGGCTGCAGAACTCTTTTCCAGGACACGCTAGCAAAAACAAACAGCCCTGGGCTCTGGTAATCTTCATCCAGCTTGAAAGGAGGCTTTGCAGGCCAGAGTTCAGGGAGATCTTCTGTCTCAGAACGTTTGTCAGTCCTAGAGCACACCAACTGCTGTCATGGCACGGAAAACAAAGCCAGAACCCCAGCTGTGCTTTTAGGGCCTTTGAACCGCTATGGCTCTACTGACACGTTGCAGAAACTTTACATATGAGATAAGGCATGTATGCAGGTAGCAGCTGCTGTGCTGCACAGGCCTTTGTTTGTGTGACCCTGTGTGTAGCTCAGGCCGTGGTTTTCTCCAGGCAGAGAGAGGAAAGCCCCTCGAGATGCCCAGGCAGACATTAACCTCGCGCTCAGGACACGGCTTACGTAACCCAGCAGTACTGGGGGTTTAACCACTGCTTCATCCAAAGTGCCCTTCTTGTTGGGAATTTCACAGTTGAGCACACACTAAATTCTTTTACTAGGTCAGGCCTGGTAACAAGCGTTGATTTAAGCAGCTTATTGCAACAGAAGACTGAACACTTCCTAAATGGCAGCTCCCTATGATGCTGCAGAGAGTGGATTCTGCTCCCAGTGACACTCACCCAGAGACAGCCGTGCTGGGAGTGTGGCAGAGCACAAAGATTCTCTGCTGCTATTTGGTAGCATTTTCAGGGAACACCAAATGTTATTTACTTCCTAATCTTCCTACAGAATGTAAAGAATTGCTGCTCTGGGCTATTTCAGAGAGATAATGTGAGCAACTCATTTGAGTTGTATATTGACCTCAGGCACTGTAAAGATATATTTTACAGTGCTTTAATAAACTACTAATGCAGATTTCTGTATTTCTGAAGACCCCTAGAGTGCACTTCAAAGACTTTCCTGAAGTCTTAAACCACACATATCTGGTCAAGCCCCATCTTACTTGTTGTTATTAGTCAAACACCCTTAGTAATTGGTCACATCATCTTCCAGGCTGTATCCCCACTGCTAAAGCTGCTTCTTAATACAGGCTTGCAGTCATAATTTGCCTAGGCATAACAGCTCCATAAGAACCATTTTAATTATAATCAGTGACAGATACATACTAAATCCTATGTTGAAACATGGGAGTAGTTTCTGTGACCAGCTCTTATCTCCAAACCCAGAGCTGAAACCAAATCTCAATTCTCACAGTGTTAAACTGTTTAAAGACCTGGATTCAGTAGGTCTGTCTTTGGCTTGTGTTTAATTTTAATAATTCCCCCCCACTGTATTTGTGTTCTTTTTAAGTTTTGCCTGTCTGAACATAGATGCTTTGAAGGAGATTTTGCTAGGCAGGGAAAGAGCTTTCACCATGTTGCTTCCATGCATTATCCACTGAGTGAGATGCTTGATCATAGACTCTCCTTTCCAGAAGTGAGTTTAACAAGCTTTCTCAGGCTCCTCTCTTCTCCTGCAAATCATCTCTCTTCATCCTTTAGGTTTCTACAATTCCCATTGCACTCATCTGAGCTTGCTCACCTCACACCCAAAAGCCCCAAATTCCCTCCCTCTCATCTTTCAGATTCACCAGATCCTAGCATATCAAAATACAGAAATCTCTCTCCTACACTCTCTCCCACTTTCAGGGGCCCAACAGCACTTCCATTTCAGTAGGAAAACCTGGGGCCCCTATTAAGGTGGTTACTGAGCAAAGGTATCACCTGTGTTGCAGGGACGAGACTGAAGAAGACACAGCTGAGGAATGAAGGAGTGAATCCCACTGAAAACACAGACCACAGCTCCCTTTTGCCTGAAGGCAAAGTTCCAACTGCCTTCCCCCATGAGGGAGTGATGGAGCTTGGGTGATGGGACAGGAAGGGATCCCAAAATCAACAAAACATAGCTCAACCACCAGCATTCTGCAGATGAGCAAGGAAGTGCCTAAAGGGAATCATGATGGAGAAAATCCCAAAACCCCTTCAGGAAATCAACATGCTGGGCACCCCTCTGAAGCACCTGTATGTTAATGCACACAGTCTGGGGAATAAACACGAGATAAGAGATCCCAAAGTCCCAAGAGATAAGACCCTGGATGAAAGAAGGACACAAGGAAGACAGTTAACATTTGAGAATAACCTACTCCAAGCCCAAGAGCGTGCCCGTGGTGGTGCATCCCCCTCCCCACTCCTCCTCAGGCCACACTGTGGTCTCAGAAAGGCTCATTAGGCCACTGCCCTCTGAGGAGATGCTGCTGATGGAGCCTGGGCTGCTGCCCCCACTCCTCAAAGCTGACTTTCACCAGCACCTGCTGAGAAGATGCAAAGGCACCTAAGGTGAGTACTCCATTGAACTTGAGGGGCATCTTTCACAGGTACCTTGTCCATGCTCTTTGGGGCTCTGTGCATGGGAGTGTGAATGTCCTCTCCTGGATTCTGCAGCACCTTAGGTGTGTAAGATAGGCTTTTAAGGGAGTTGGTGTGTTTAAAGAGTATTTTGTTAAATTGTTTACCTTAGGCTATCAATTAAGTGCTGTTAAAACCTTTAGGCCCAAAAACTGTTGGTCACATCTGAGGCCCCCTTTGGCAAGGGGGTCCACTCTGAATCTTGACTCAGTGGGAGAGTCTCTCTCATTCCTTTCTATCCTTACTGTTTTTTCATTCCCAGCCTCCATGTAGATCATTTTGGGTTGCTTTCAGTTTTAGGTTAGCCAAATCAATTTCTCTCCACTGAAAACACACAGAGGGGCATATTTCAAGCAAGCTAGCACATGCCTTACTGTCTTTTCTTTGTTTCATTGGTTGGTTTTATTTTTGTTGTTTTGTGAACCATAACAGTACTTTAATGGCATATCTGGAAATATTTCCATTTTTATTTAGTAAATGCAGTGAGGGAACACTGACCCTTCAAAATGTACTCAGGAAGATTCTGAGAGTGGTAATAAAGACTAGGAATTTAATACCATTCTAATATACAACTTAATGTTTGTTATTTTTCTAATCAGTGCATTACAGAATAAATACAGAAAATACAACTGGAATTGCACAGATTTAAGTATTTATTACAAGAGGTGGTAAATCATTATGCTTTCAAGATTTTATGTAAAATCCACTGAGTTAATTGATTTTCCTTAGATTCCAATGGGCTTTGGCTGAGTCTCTTAATGATATTAAAATCCATCTGTTATTAAACATAATGTTTAATACAACAGTATGCAAATGCTGGGATTTGTAAATATCATTATGCAAAAGTTCAAGTCCAATCATGCTCCTCTTGAAGTTTGCAACATAAATTCTGTAGACATCAATAAGAATAGATTTGGGATATCTTTTTAATTGCACTGTATACAAGTATTGACAGAAGAATACAATACAGTAGTCACAAAATTAAAGAGGCTTCTATGAAACCTACAAAGAAGAGCAGCTGAAAATCAATGAAGTAAAAGCAGCATTTCAAAAAAACTAAATCAGTTTTGAAAAATGTACTGAAAAAACCCACAAATTAATTGGCACAGTTTAACAACCTAATTTCTAAGTGCACTTCATAACAACTCTCCTAACAAGCTGCTGTTTTCCCAGAAGATGATGACAAAAAGCCTCATTAGAACATCACTGTTTTATAGTGACAGATTTTATTGCATTGCCAGCTGTGAATCTAAAAAAAAAAAAAGACATCCCCCCTAAAAACTGATATAAAGGTTCCTAAAAACCCTATTTTATTTTCTTTTGTAATTGTCAAAAAATAGCAACATATCACTTCCATGTTTGTGAATACCCACAATTCTATTTTTAAAAAAAATAGAAGTTAAAGAAAAGTGATTTTTGTTTTAGCTTCAAAAATAATGTAAAGAAACATTTAAGAACAAGTTATTCAATGATCATAGAGATATGTACAATAATCATATTGTAGAGAGATTTGAGTCCAATCCATGTTCATTAATGCAGACTTAGAACCTGTTGATCCTGAGTAACTGTAATAATAAACTGGCAGGAGCAGGCTCTCAGCTTCACCCACTATAAGCTTTTCACACTCTGTCCTAGGCTAAAAAGTGTAGATACAGTATATTCTCTGTATACTGATTTATATAAAAGGTCTTTTACAGCTCTAACCCTGTTATTGCTAGGCTAAAAAAATGAATATTTTGGAACAAATTACATGAATCATAAAGGGTAAAACTGAGATGCAGCTTCTGATGACTGAATCTCTACTTGGGCCATTTTAAACTGGGTACACTGCAGCCACTTGCGGAGCACAGATGAGCTGTTGTTCATTTGTCCTGGCCCCTGCAGCACCCTCAGGCTGTGGTGGTTGACGTTGCTCTGGATGGCTTGGAGGCGGAGCTGAAGCCCAGCAGATAAATGCTGTTGAAATGATGCAAAACATTTAGCTTCTTACCTTTAATACATACATCAATCCAGCAATGTGAAGGGTACTGGTTGTTGGCCAGGGAGTTTCTTACACTGCCCCAGTGTCAAATTTCTTTCCCCATCCTGCACTGTGGTGTTGCCATGGAAGGCAAATGTGCTTACAGACACAACTCCATACTGAGAGCAGCTCCAAAACTTTTCTTCTCTTCACCAAAAATCTCTTGACTCACAAACCACACTGATCCACCTTGCTCTCTCTTACAAAGAGGGCCAGATGGCAGTTTTACCCAAGCAAATATCTTCTTCAGAACCCAAATCTATCTCCTGAGTCAACAGTCCCAATCCTGAATGGTCAGGGAACTCTCAAGCATAAGACATTAAGAAAGCCACAGCTCAGGGAACAACCAATCTCAGTAAATAGAGAGGAAAGGCCCCAAGGCAGAACCTGGTTAGAGGAAAGTCTTCCAGAAGGGAAAAGGAGAGCAGCACTGACTAGAGGGCAACTATCTCAGCCAGTGATGTTCCATCTATGCTCACACTTCAGAGCTTCATCTCATCTGCATATGCTACAATTATCTCTTTTCAGAGAATCTGAAGATCATATCTTATTTCCAGAATTTACAGAAATGTATAATGCTAACAATAAGGCACTAGAAACAACTTACCTTTAAGTTGGACTGTATCATTGGCAGCCACATTGGTATGAGCTGCAAGAAAAGGTACATTTTGTTATTATACAAGTGACTGTAAACAGGCTACAGTTTCTGTGAGACAGAGAAGGATACATCTAATGCATTCAGCCATTTGAACTGGCATGGTCTGAACCACAAATCTGAAAATGTGGTTCTTTTAAGTATTTGGAGAAGTTAACTCCCAGATGTAAAGAAGCCAGTTTCCCTTGTCTGTAGCTTGATGAATCACCAGCAGCAATTACTGACTGTTTTAGGCAATAATGAAAATACAGAATTAAACTTTTTACAGGAAGTCACTTCTTACTTTTCTTGTGAGGGTGTTTCTGTATGTGCAGGTGAGCAATACTGGAGTAAATAGAGTGAACCTTTTGCATGGTGAGGTAGACACCAAGAAATGGAAAAAACCATGCAGCAGTCATTCTTAATAACAACTCATATCTTTAAATGGTAACCAACACTTTATAAGCCACTAGTCACATCAGTGCTTCACTGCAGAATGTGAGATATTCTGTAGGCTTGCTAGCATAGGTAAAAGCTATCCAGAGTGACAATGTATCTGCAAATCTGTCAGCTGTGATTGGACTGGAGTGATATGTATTTCAGATTCCTGCTCTTCAGGGAACTTTTACTTCTGAGGAAGTGTAACATGACAACCTTATGAAAGCCAGAGAGGCACTTCTAGCAAAAGTATTCATGTTTTTCAATATTAACTTAACCACTGAGGTTACTGTTCTAAAATGTTCCTCCAAATGGCATTAAAATTTGCAATTTTCCAATTATGCTACCAGGAGCTGCAAGTTAAACCTAATCACTATTGACAACATTAGATAAAGTGCTGCTTTCCTTGTGCAAAGAATGATAATTGTTTCAATTTCAGTGCTCTTTTGCTGGAGAATCATATGCAGCTCTGTCAGGACTCATTACTTAGTCTACCACATGAAGAACCATAGTCAAACCTCAGCATTTACAGAGAGATGAATGCTACAACAGCTGGAATTCAGCCAGGTGCAGCAGATGCATTCTTCCGTGGGCTCTCACACTAATGAATGCTTAGTAAGATGCAGTGACCACAATCCCAATGTGTGTTTTTGGTAAGGAGGAGAAGCCATGCTCCACACCCCACTGCCATCAACAAAACATCACTGACAATTTTGTCTGGCACTGATGAAGTTCCTATGGAGTCAGGGGTAGCAGGACTGGTGTCAGAAGCACATCAAGCAACAAGGGAAGCCAGGTAGAAAACTTAGGGTACCCCTCTGTATCTGAACCAATTCACTGCACAACTTTTGAGTCAGCTGAGAGAATCAAGCACTTCACATCCAGTTCATCCTGTCCCAAAGCAAGTATCTAAAATAGATCAAGATGAATCATGTCCAAAAATACTGACTGTAAAGGGCACTCATAGAAACCAGCTTTTATCGATATCGCTTCTGGACAAGTCTAAGGTCAGATACAGATCTTTGTCCTCCAGCACCAGTTCTGTCTTCCAGGGTCTGGACATATTTAGGGAAATGAAACATTCTGCTGCAGGCACAAGCAAGAAAACCCTCTAATGCTACAGCTGCCAGATAGATAAGTCACACAAGAAGACATTTTTATGGAAGCACTTGAGTTTTGTTAACTAATCCTCAGCCAGCCTTTTCTTCACAAAGGAGGAATACAAAACACTAGTTACAAAGAACAGCTGGAAGAACAGAGTGCTGTCAGAATCTACGAAATTTTCTGAGCTTATATTTTCAACAGAACTATATTGATTCCAGTTCAATTTTTAAAGGGAAACCAGGCTGTAGAACAGGCTGGTCATGGTGCTGTTCTGGCTCCCCAAATTTGCTGCCTGCCCAGTTCTCCAAAAAGCTACACAGCAGCTGCTAGAGCTGCCTAAAATCCTTGAGTCTCTTCAAAGGCCTTGAGCTGTTCCTGTCTTTCCTGTAGGCTCCCAAATTCCTCAGAGATACATTTGATGGTCAGAGATCTTATCAGCAAGGTACCAGTCTCCATCACTAATGGCTGTCCTGGTATGGCCACTTCCCTAATTCCTTTGACACAGAAAAGCAGGGGCAAAGTCTAACACTTTCATTTAAGCCCTTCTAAAGCAGAATGCTTCCCTTCAGAGGAATATGCAGTGAATTAAATATATATGTGTGTATATGTGCATCTCTGTGTGTGTGTCTTATCTCACTAAAACTTAGCAAAAAAATTGAATGCATAATTGTTGAAATGTTCCCATAGGAAAGCAACTTGGTTTTTCACAGCAGATTGGTAAAGACAGTCTAACATTAGATCAAAAAAATATCCCCTGTGAATACATGAAACAGCTCAAATACTATAGGAAGTAATCAAAACATCTCAATGCTTTCAGTGTGAGTTTAATTTAATAGCAAAGGCCAACAGTACTGGGAGGAGGAAAGCAGCACAAGGAGGAGATGAAGGAGAGTGCTTAGCTCAGGTATAAAGAAAACTCTTGTTTCAGTGAAGGAGAGATGCACTCTTTATGCCATCTCTTCTTTCCCCTCACGTGTCATACATAAAATGGCCCAGGACAGCTATCCATAAATCAACTGGCATCATGTGACGTGCACCACCTTCTCATCTGGGTGCATTAAAGATGTGTGAGAGTTCATCATGTAATGACTTCATTAACAAGTAAGTTTTTGCACCACCTGAATCCTCAGATGGAATAAATGACACTGCAGTAAATACCATTATATGAATGATAAATGGTCAGTATTTATCAACGCTGCTGTGCTCAGTTCCAAGACAAATTCATTGGGAATTATTAATTTTGCTGAATAAAGCTCTGAAAGAATGATAAGAATGTTCTGTATAAAAAAAAATAAAACAACTCACTACACTATGTCATTTCCTTCAGTGAAAACTAAACTTTGTTTGAAAGATTTGTATCTAAAATAAAAGAGAAAAAATGCACTTTAAAACCAAAGATAAAATTGTCTAGAATAAAACAAGCTACCAAAAACCTGCCCAGTAAACTCATTTTCAAAGAACAGCATTCAGACTTATGATGTAGGAGTAACAAAGTTCTACTTCAGTCACTGAAGAAGAGACAGTCTCAGATTTGATTTTTTAAATTAAAGAATCCACTCACTGGTTCCTGTGTGAATAAGCTTTGCACCTCTGTGTCTTTGAAGGACTTCAAACATACAGTAAGTCTTTCCCTAAATGATGGCACTTACCTTTCAGAGCTACAATAAATATTTTTACAATCAGTTAGCTCTGAAAAAAAATAGTAACCTGGAACTGTGAATCATATAGCACTGTTATGTATGTATATTGTTCATGCAGATTTCACTTGAGGGCTGAGTAAAGGGGGTTTGGTCACCCAGATTCTTCTCTTCCATCTCCCATCCACTAAACACGGAAGTTTAGCACCTTAACTCAGAGTTCCACAGTTTCATGAGCTTGATTTTATAGTAACAACAATGTCCTTTTAACCTGACTTAGCATTTTATTGATATATATACTCTGAAATATAACCCCCTGAAAGCATTCATTTGATTTGTGACACAGATTTGGCCATAAAGGCCTCTCTTTTCACAGCTTTAAAGCCACTCTTCATCTTTGTCAAATTCTGAACATCCTGGACTGGCTAAAAGAGAAGCCCATATGTCTTTCAGACACAGCCATAATCACTTTAACATCCCTTAGTGACAGAATTTCTGTAGTGAATCAGGCCATTAAAAATCTGTATTTTCACAGTGAGTGTGAATGCTTTCTTGTAAGTTGATATAAAAGCCTTCAATTTTAGCTACTTTATTTTCAATTCTTGCTTGATCATAAAAGACTGGAGTAAAGCAATAGTCAGAAATTTCCTTTATGGCAACAGAGGAACTATATTAACCTTAACTACTTATGTGGAAACTCTCTTGCACTGGGAAAACATAAAAAAGGCTAATAAAATTGATTTATGCTTGTGAGACTACCTCAATCCTTCTGCAAACACGGTGATGACCCATGGAAGGCTGAGTATGGAGTTCCAAAGAAACAACTCATACACATACAAGAACAAGAAGACCACTGTGGCACAAAGTTTTTGTCATCCACCTAAAAGAATGTGAGGCTCAGAACACAGAGGAGATCTACAAAGGACCTACGATGATTAAAGGATACAGAATGGCTGAAAATTCAGACAGCAGCTAGAGGTTCTCAAAGTCAGTGACATTAGTTGTGTCTATTAGAGGAACAAGATCCTAACTGACATTAGTGACAATGGAAAGAGGAAGTAGATTAGATGTTAATTTAAAAAAAAATCAGGAGAACTTAAGTTTGAGACTGTAGTCTGGTCTTCTTACCAGGGATTTTATTTTTCAGTATGCTCTGCTAGGGTATATTGTGGCATTAACATTCAACTTCAGTCTCTTCCACTTTCTTTTTTGGAATGGGAGGGGAAGCAGAGGACAGCACATTTAGAAATCAGAATAATCAGGCAATACCAACAACTAAATATTCATGATATGGTCTGCCTACCTTTACAAAGATAGTAGAGTTGCATTCCTGTAAAGCCTCCATTAGACTGATCACATGCAGGCACACCATTTCCACCATCTTGCAAAAGAAAAATCAAGTGTAAAACCAAATTAATGTCCAGCATAACAATGCTGTAAAATAAGCCAACAGTCTGTAAGAAAAATCTTCCTTTATTTGTTAGGCAGTTATACTGAACCACTAGGTGTGCATTTATTAAACACTAACACACAATATTACATAAGCACATATGGGATGTTTTTCTTTATTTAGTTTTATCCCAACGTGGTAACATCTATCTGTTAAATATTTCAATCCTTGGTGTATTTTAATTCTTACCATACATCAAAACAAGTTGTCTTTGGCTTTGTTCTTTTCAGACATCATAAATTGTATTTTTATGTCTTTGCTATGTAATTCTCATCAATCTGTGTGTCAGAAATTGGTATTTTTATTTATTGGATCTTTGAAAATTAACATACTCACAAAACCCATCTGTTTATCCCCCATCAAAAGACAATTTATTGTTTTGAACTGACAACTAGTCCATAATTCTTCCATTTTGTATCATGATTTATGACAGTGGCAAATATCAGTTATTTGGTAGTAGACAGCTTTTTATGTTTTATCTTGTGTAAATTCACAGGTACAAGACAAACAGCCTGAGCCAGCAATGAGTATTTACAGTGCCTGTCTAAACTACATGTAAATTCCCCTTGATAATAATAAACTTAGCTTTTATGTTGTGCTTTTCATCTTCAAAGTGCTTCACAAACACTAACTAACTAACCTCACAACACCCCTGTGAGACAAGCAAGTATTATTATCTACATTTCACAGAGCAAGAGCTGAGGCAGAGAGCTTAATAACTCTGGCACTAAAGCTACATAATGATATACTTTCAGGAAAAGGATTGGAACTTGGGACTTCCCAGCCATATTCTTGTCCTGAGGCTTGACAAGAGGTTTTTGTGTCTGACTGGCTGGTTAGAAACTCTGTGCACACTTCCTGTGCCTTCAAATGGAGCTTCCTGAACTACTGCTCCCAACAATGGCTTGTGAACCACAGAGACCCCACCAGATGTCAGAGGCTAAAATATCATCTATGGACAGGTTTAGGTGGTCCTTGCCTGATAAGGACAAGACACAGGAAATAGTGACTGGCTGAGACATTCAACTGCAGCCCATGCAATTACAATTAAAAGGGCAAGGTCCATACCTGCCTGGGATGGAAGATGTTTCACAGGGGGAAAGGGAATATATAAAACAATTTCCATACACATAACAGGTCTACATTTAAAAAAGAAAGAAGAAAACCCAAACAAATCAAGAATGAAATGCTTGATAGCACCAAACCTTAAAAACTCAAACCTTAAGAGCACCTGACTTAAGAGGAATGGGCCATGTATAAAAATGTTTCCCACTCAAAGCTAACATCAGGCTCTCCAGAGCCAGAACTACTAGTGAACATCCCAGTTAAAAAGTTTTGACCTGTTATGACTATCTGGAATGTAGGAAACACAACAGGCCTTGCCCATCAGAAACAAGCTCTTAACCCTAAGCCTGCAGGCACAGAGAATCATTAGTCAAGAGTAAGCAAAGGAGCAGCTATGAGTGGGCTGCTGGAACCCCTCTGAGTTCTCACTGTACAAAGTTGCTTCAATAGAAGAGAGTATCTGGGATAAACAAATGTTTAAAGATTATTTCCAAACAAATGGTATGGACAACTTCTGGAAAGAGTGAACATTTCCCTTTCAAATCTTATCTTTAGAGATGCTTCCTTCCAGTCATTCATTACTCAAAAATGTTTCAAGAGGTATTTTTGTAGTTTATTTTTGCTGACTAAACAGTGAATTATGGGTGGCCAATTGTCAGCAGTTGTGTATTTTTTCACCATCACATGGTAAAAAACAATCAAATAGATATTCACAGAATTGTCCTAGAACAGTTCATTTCTGCTGTAAGGCAGGGTCAGATAAAACAACAGAGCACAGTTAAGAGCAGGAATATATATATAAAATGAAATGTGATGCAAGGAGCTCTTAATCCAACAAGCAGCAACTCAAGCTCCTGATGCTGTTTCAGGCAGATTCTGGCTAGATCCTGTTTCAGGCCCACTGTGAGGTTAAACCACTACTAATTAGCTATCTCTTTAATTTCTCAAAAGCACAAAGTCACTTTATGATGTTATTCATAGTCTGTTGTATTCCACTGAAACAGAGCCAAGCCTCCTCTGAGTCTAACCTGTACTAAATCTGCCTGCAGCACCTGACTTACCACTTTGTTATGTGCCATTAGCTGGAGGATGCTCGGTGTCACTCGGCTCCAGAACTCCAGGGCTGTCAGGATTGCTGTAAAGCTGAATTCGTTCTGGTTCTGGACTGTCGGGGCTACTGCTGTTTGCTCACAATACACTGTCCACAGCTGAGCAAATATAAATGCATGGAACAGGGAACACATGTGCAGAACAGATGTCTGTAGAAACAGAAAATAGGTGGAAATGTTTATTTAAATTATTATATTGGGGCTTTCATCCTCTGTCATGTGTCTCACTGTGCAGTTTTGCCCCTCACTTTCCTATGTTTTCCCCTCATCAGGAACTAATAAGTCATGTGCACTTGATAACATCTTTTCCATGTTTAAAAAATAGGTTTACATTTTCAGACCAAAACCTGCATTTGGAAATATGCTCCCATGCCATCTAAGTGCCTGGCATTAAGGTCAGCCCCTTTAAAGGAAGGTTAGTTTTTCAAAACAGGTATTCAGGACTATTTCTAAAACTTTCTTAATGGAAATCTCCACTGCAATCTGTGGAAGGCCTGGAGGCTCTGGCACATAGGACTCCACATCAGAACCTGAAAGGACAGTTATCATACAAAATACATGATCTTACATCTGTTCTGTTAATCTGTCATCCATTTCTGCTTTGCTGGGACTGCTCACAGTCACAAGGAAACAGTCAAGGGAAGAGAATTCATTTTGAGTACTCAAGCATGGCTCCTGGCTAATCCTTGTTATATATCAGTGTCTGAGCCTCCAGGACTGCTGGACATTAACTACTTCATTACAAGAAAGATGCTTCTGGTCAGAGATGTTTTCTCAGTTAGCAAGTGCAAGAGGGATTCGTGCTCTGTGGCAGTGTGACTGCACCAAACATCGCAATGGTTGCTTGGTAACTGGAAAGAGGTATTTGAAAGAGCAAAAAAAAGGCCAAAGAAATGAATGGGAAGCACCAGTGTCTTGGCTGGGTGGAGGGAAAGAAAGGAGGATTTTATGTATAAGATAAATGTGTGATCATTCTGCTTCTGTCACTAATAAAAACCTGGCTGGTGTCAAAGACTGCTGCTATATTTGTGTTAAACTACTGTCACAAATGTCTTATCATCTGTAATAACTCTTCTTGTCCTGAACACCTAAAGAAAAAAGTTGTGCTTGAATCATCACTGTTTGTACTTATTTTGATCACAGAATTATTTACATGCTATCCAATGCAAATATACAACTAGAATAAATAACTTTCTGTGAGATTTGCTACAGAGACGGTCATTGCTAAAGCTTCCATTTGAAATTCAGTTTTTCTTTCCTCACTCCTGTGTTCAGATGTTTTGAAATAGCCAAACCTCAAACTTAAGTGTAGTAATTTCATCAGTTTTCTAGGCATGTAAAAAAAATTGTACAGAGATTTCTTTCCCTGGGCCTGGATTTTATTAAGGTTTTACCCCTCCTTTTTTCTTACTAAAAATAAATGTTTGCAATAAGGCCAATACATAACACATCTCTACTTAAAACACATAATCCCTTACCTTTGATTGCTCTGGAAACCCAATCAGAATAACAATAAGGTGGTCAGCAATTTGTGAACCTGCATCCAGTGGAATAGGCATGCAAGATGATGGAGAATTTGGACAGACAACATTGTGTGTCAGAGACCCCAGAAGTAGCCAGGACAGCAAACGAATGTGTGAGACACATTCTATGAACTCTTTGGGCCTGTCAAGAAAGAGCAGATTTTACAATGATACTAAGTTTTCTGGCTTTCCCCAAAATATGGAGTCTCCTTATGCACATTTGGCAGATGCAGTCTCAGTGTGCTGGAGACACAGATCATTGGTACAGCTTGTGGGAAGATTCCAACCACACAGACCTTAGTGGCCTTGACAAACCATATACCTGTCCAATAGAGCATATTTGGTGTGTCTAAGAAACAATCTCTATGAAAGGTAAAAGCATTCCCAGATTCATTGCTTCCATATACAATGTTTTTTTTTACACAGATATCATCAGATGGGAAGGATTGCCCAAGTGGAAATGCTCCTCTCAGCTCCCCTGGACACCATGCAGCTGCCTTACCTCCACTGTGTTCCACTTCTCCATTGGTAAAGTGGAGTCAATTTCTGTGTTCTTGAGCCTCTCCTTGCACATATGGATTGTGTTTTTGAGGGCAGGGACTATGCTTTTTGTGACACTTAAGTATTTGTCCACCATCTATGCAATGTCTAATTGCAAAGCAGTCTGCTGATATAATCTAAAAAGGAAGAGCCCTTTACTGGTGACATCTTGTCTGTCCCTTTGCTGCTTCCAAGCTCTGATTAAATACTCATTTGAATTCTTAGGCACAGGAAAAAAAAAATTAGTTTTCCATCAACAAATCACTATTTACCAGGCCACTCTCCCTGCTGGTTTTAGTTTCTAATTTGATGTCATTGTCAAAGACTCATATTACTCAAGAGGCATTCCATTAATTTTTGGTTTTTAACAAAATCTGATACAATGCTCTTCCTCAAGTCCCTATAGGATCTTGAAGTAATTCATTACCTTCAATTCAGAACATAAGTGCAAGGAGATGAGCGCTCCATTAATTCCAAAAGCAGATATGCTCCACATAAATGTACATGCAGATGCTGGGACAAAAATACAGGTTTGTTGAAACATAGTCCAGTTGCCTACACTCCAAATATCTCATTTGTTGTCACTGTAACACAAGGGACAGTAGCTCCCTTCTTTTAGAAAATAAAACACTGTACATCAGGATTTCTCAGAGTGAAAAGGGACAGAAAACATGTCTTGAGCAGGATTTCTCTCATGTAACTTCAGCCAGGTGAAGTTAGTAGTTTATCATACATCAGTAGGCCTACACTTAAGAGTTCTCACTCATTTGTACTCCAGAATTTCAAAGGCCATTTCCAGTTGTATTGTCTATAATTCAGAGTATTTTCTGTAATTCGAGGACTGATTCTGTAATTCCTGAGCCTGTGTCCTTTTCACTGTCTGCATCTAGACCAAGAATCAAGTTATTTCCAGAGTTACTCCAGTCAAGCCCTTGGAGTTACCTCCACTGTCCCTTTGGTACATACTTTAAATATTACTCTGAAAAACTCCTCAGTTAAAGATCAGGGAGCTGCTGAGTGGCTTTTTCAATGTCCCAGTGCCACCAGTCCCTACTGTGGGTCTTATCTATGGAATCTGGCAATAAAAACATAATTTTGTGAAGATTTGTAACTCCTTTTAGTATTCCTTTTTGTGGAGAGGTGTTCTCACCCTTGTTGCATTGCCGAAGGAGGATGGTAGAGCCAAGGCAAATATCGGATCACAGCTTTGTTGTCCCTGTGGTTTCCCCGGGTGATTTCCATAGCAGCAATCTGAGCCAAACCAACTTTCAGATGTCCACCAAATGTGTCTTCATGCAGTGGCTGAGAACAAGTCTTCATGTGACTCTGCAAGGCAAAGATCTGATTTCCTACCCAAAAAGAGTATTTTGCTTGAACTAAGTTCCAAAAAACTACTCTATTTCACTCTCCTTCAATTCCTTCTCAGGATCTCTAACTGTGTGTACAAAACAAAGCTCAGAAATAGATTTTTGAAAATTCTCCAGTCCCTATATTAGCAACACCTGTATGATGCAGATCTTTCCACAGAGGGCCACAATTCCAAGAGGCCAGACAAAATATAAATTGGGCAAAATGTAGAGGCAGCTTTTGTATCAGCACCCTCAACAGCTGATAAATACAAACTAATGCTTGCACATCCAGAGAGCTTATGAAAGAATCTAACCACTTAAAAAGATAGCATTTGGGCAGGAAATGCCTTCCATGTGCAATATTCCATCTAACATGTTCAGAAAGAAGCTCTCACTCACTCACCAGCAATATGACTATATTGCACTATTCAGCTATATTGCACTACTCTGTTACAAATGCCTTTAAGCTCTGGCAATTAAAAGGGCCAAACCTCTTACCAAGAAACACACAAATATCTATGCCTGTAAAGATCATTTATTATCCTACTTTGCCAGCTTTAAGGGATGTTTCATTGGTGCTTCTTGAGATACTTTTGTATTTCTATTAAGCTAACTTTGCATTACCTTCTGGTCCTAGACTACAGAAGAACACATGCTGGCTGCTGTTGCTTGTTTAAAAGGAGAGCCATATGCTTCTCACAAGAAAATCAGGTCATCAGTTATTCAATTATTGTAACAGGATAAAAATCAGTGAACCAATAATATTTTTGTAACAGATAAGTATCTGACCCCAGAAACTTACACTCACAAAGTACACTTACTTAAAGTCTCTTTCAAGAGAAAAATCCCCTATGTACCAGCATGAATATCTAATGACTTTGTTAGACAGACAGGTTAAAAAGATACACAGTTATGCAGGCAGTTACATTATAAATCTTAAAAAATAGTGGAATTTTCTAAATAAAATCCTGTCAGGCTTTACCAATTAAGATGTCTTCTCAAAGAGAAAAAGAAACCATCATAAACTGAACAGAAACAGTACACTGAAATGTGATTATCTTGAGAATTAACATTTATACCTTTTTTATAGTGCAGTAGTTGCTAATATACAGCACTGACAATAATTAGCCTCTTTCAAAGAAATTATTCTTGGATATGCAAAAGATGACATTGGGTATTCATAAACAACTTTAACTATTTCTGTTCTCTGAATTCCTACGGAGAGTAGAAGTTTTCAAATTTGAAAACCAAGATTTGAAAACCACCTTCTGCTGTTGGAATTGCTCCTGGTCCTTTAAATCATACAGCATTCTTTGTTAGCTATAACCCCAGATGCTGTTGATAATACACACTTGTTGTAAGAAACTGTACAACCAGATGACCTTAGGACTCATTTTCTAGGGAATAACACCTCTGTTAATAAAACTCAAGCAATGTCAGTAAATATATTAAGTGAGCTTGCAAGAATTTGAATCTAGATGTTGTGAATTTCTTTGAAGCTCTGACTATTTTTAAACTTAGAAATGCTTAAAAATATTTTCTCAAATGTGTTGAAACCACAAAGTAAGATTTATCTGATTAAATAAAAACTGCTTTTTCATTTTATAAGACAGAAAAGTTTATTCTTTGCAATATACAAAATGATGGTCATATTTGACTCTCCTATTATGCTAATTTTGTCCTCAGAATCCTGTATTACATGGCTACAGCAAAACAACATGAAATTTCTGACTTAGTTTTAAATGGCCAGATGACTCATTTGGGAAGCTTCTTGTCCAATTTCAAAACATGAAAGTGAAAAAACGGGTAAAAGTTTTAGTTCATGTTCTACCTATATTCATATATAAATTTTTTTTTTTTAATAAACAGTTCCACTGAGCATCAGAAGTAAGCACTTATCAGACTTCAGCACTGTAAGAACAATTTTAAAAATCAGATTACAACTCAAGGGAGATGGGCTAAAGAAAAAAAAGTCCAAATGACAGAAAGTTTTCTACAGAAACATTTTACACAGGATAGAAGATACCTGCAAGTATTTTTAAACAAATTTTCCCCCTTCCTGGTTTCAGATAAGTTCATTTTTCTTCCTGTGGAACTGGCAAACCAGATGTATCTCTTGCTTCATTTATGATTCATTTGCCTGCCTATTCTGAAAGCAGTTCTGAACTTTAAGAGAAATGGGTGAATAACTTAAGAGGATAGAGTGGGAAGGCAATCCAATTCAACTTAAAATGATTAATTACTTTGTGCTTTGAAGTAAATTTGTACTCCAGCATAACAGGCTGCTTCCCTTAGACTATTTTTTTTAATTCAAAGGAATTCATGGCCAACAGGGTAAGACCTTAGAAAAGGAATATTTTTTGTCCAGTAAAATTCAGTTACAGTGAGTTTCAAGACACAAGTTTCAGTTCAGCTGGGATTGTTCTTCCTCTGTGGTAAGTATTGTTAACTTGCAATAAGGTGTCCCCTCTGGGGCACAAGGTGGGGTGGAGGGGCCAGAGGGACAGTGAACAAGTGAGTGTGTGAGAAACTAGTAAGGTAAAAATGCTCATCTCATTGCTTCATAAATAAACTTCAGAGCAGCAATGTTACTTAGCCTTGTTTTTTGAAAACATCTTAGAGAATTTCCATTCTGTAGGAAATTTAATAGGAACATGAAGTTCCCCTATAATTAAGAAATTCTAGGTTTTGATCAGCTAATGATTACTGGGATCTTTTTATGAAATGCATTCCTAAATAAAATATTTTATGTCTGTTAACATTATGTCTGTTAAAATTATTTTCTTATCACTCCACTTAACAATTCATCATCTAACTAATAAAAAGAAACTAAAATGCAGTTTGGACTGCAGAGGTAAGAGCTATTTGGTTTTTCCTCACCTCAATAGAATATAACCTGACAATTAAAACAACACCATCTATTAGAAAAAGGAGACCCCATTTTTTAGGTCAATTACTGCATTTTAATTTCCTCTGAACTTCCAATAAATTTAAGTGACTGTGTATGTAAGAGACACAGGATTCCTCCACAAGAGTGTACTTTCATCAACATTTCAGAAAAATCATGCTTGAATTTTTACTGTGTGCTCATGGTATTTGAATCAGCCTCCATTTCAACACCACATAAGCTACTTTTTACTGCTGCCACAGAACTCTCCAATCTGTAACAGTACTATCATTTTTTTTAAAAGAGAAAGAAAAAAAACCCTGTCAGTCATCCTCAAATACTTCCTACTGTGCTTCCAGGCAGGTTCCTTACAGAAAACATATTTTTGTCAAAAAAACTCATACACTTTAGATCAATGTATGCCAGAACCAACCTTCAATTTGGTTAAGGTATGCATATCTGCAATGAAATCCAGCACTTCCCCAACATACTGCCTCATGCATTCCATTGCTGCTGTTCCACAC
The DNA here is from genome assembly GCA_013398075.1 of Notiomystis cincta. Lineage (NCBI taxonomy): Eukaryota > Metazoa > Chordata > Aves > Passeriformes > Notiomystidae > Notiomystis > Notiomystis cincta. The sequence goes on along the minus strand of VZRX01008756.1, from coordinate 187,345 downwards.
TAAAACATAAAAGAAATAAGTTTAAGTAGCAGGTTCTCCTTCACCAGAATACAATTGGTCTGTCTCAAATTCTTTATTTTACTTTTTAGCTAGAAAAATTAGGAATAGGTATTCTTTGATGTTCTTCTTCTCACTGTATTATGTCCTCTTATCTGATTATAGTATAAGAAGATAGCCCAGCTGCTGTCGTTTCTTCATGCATCATAAAATACTCTTAACTGTGACAACAATAACAGATTAACTGATGAAATTTCAAGAAGATTCTTGTCATTTCATCCTGAAATTTACAGAGGTCCAGAATCAAAGACTTAAAAACTCAATGAGAACTGAGCTCAGTTTTTCAAGCAGCTGAGCATTTCTGCAATAGGAACCAGTTAAAATCAAAGAAAACAAAATTCAGTCACAGGCACAGATGCCCTTATATTGACATTAATCACAATGGGAAAACAGTTTAAATAACTTCAGGTATTTTATGTTTAAACAGCACTAAAATTAACATCATTGAAATGTATTATGTTTTTTTTCCTTTTTGCAAAAACTAATGAATATTTCTTGTATATTACTGAAGAAAAAGCATTCAAAACACAGCATCTTAATGGCACTTAAGCTATGCAGTGCTCCAGTTAAATCATAAAGGTATAAGCTTATTGAGAAGCCACCTGTGCCAGAGCAAAAACAACCTCAAAGGGAAAACAAAAGGACTCAATGTGGTGCTTGCTGTATTCCTGCACTACAAATTTTCATAATCCTTTTCCTAGGACAGTGACAAATGTGAATCTGGCCCTCAGCTAGCACAGGATGTGCCTGAGGTGCACAGAGCAGTCAACAGAACAAAGCTGTCAGATTAAATAAGGGCTTTGAACAGATCAGAGAACCCTGTGAGGACACTTTCCAAAGGTGATACGACTGACCCACAAGGTATCACATAAACCTCTGTTTGTAGGTGAACAGTCCAAGGTGAAGAGAATGCCAGCTGAATTCAACAGGAACTATGGATGCCTCATTCTTAGGGGCCAAGTAAAAGAAATGCTTAACTTTTGAGGCTAAATGATCACCTTATTAAATTAGATATCTTTTTGAAGTCACCAAAATCTACTTTATCCCAAATCACAGGCTCAGGGCAGAACACTGCAGTAAAGTTTACACAAGAAAACTACTGTTCTTTGACCTCTTTTTGATCACCTGCACTTTGAAGCTGATAGAAGCTGATTATCCTGTCTCAGAATACAAATGAACCAGATTAAGTTTTGATCAAAAATTATTAAGCTGCAGTTGAGTTTTCGTGGCTGAAATTTGAAAACCTGCTAGCGTTCTACATTTAAACAACTGACCTGGGCACTCCTCATTTTTGTGTATTACCTTACTATGCCACCTTCTGGCTTTTCAAATGCTGTTGTCAGTTCTCATGACAGAATAAAAAACAGCAAAATATGGTCACTGGGAACCCTGTCAGTACATCCTCCATCCGGTTTATGTGCACTAAGGATTCAACCTGGGTTCTAGAATATTGAATAATAGAATTATGAAAGAGACTATACTCCAGTCTCTGAAAATAAATGCTCAGTTGCACAAGACTTCTCTCCAATCACCTATTCTGTTTCATGCAAGCAGTAGGCAGCCTAATTTTCTATGATTTCTTCTGAAATGATCATATTCTTATCACACCTTGTAACACCAGTGTTCCTCTATCTATTTAAAGCAAGTATGAATTAAAATATCCTGTTGGGAGGAAAGGTATTATTAAAGATTGGCATTTGAAAAATCATGCACTTCAGAAGATCCATGGGAAAGATCCTATTAAGTCATCCCTAAAGCTGACACACACATAGGGAAACAAGTTTTCCTCACTCAGCTTGTGAAGCAAACCTTGGTTAACCCTCTTCCATCTGCTTGGTACTCAGTCACATGTGCCATGGAACAAGTCAAGACCTCCCATTGTGCTACTTCCTCCCATATTCACCAGGTGCATATTCAGTGCCTGGGCAATTAGGAGGACTTGTAATTTAGCTACACTCATCAGCAGAATATTAGATTAATGACTTACACATTACTAGAAAAATACCATTAACTCTCATTTTTAATCAGATAATCTTTTGTGAGAATGGAGGCAATGGTTTGTAGCTTTCCATCCTGCTACCATTTTTTGATGCATTCAGCTGGTCTGTTCCCCACTGAGAACTGCAGATTGTTGGTTTGTCTTTTTGAGCACAGGCTCCACTGAAGTCAGTTACATGACTAAAAGTTTTCAGTGAAAGCAAGGAAAGCAACATCAAATTCAAAACTTTCCCACCATTAATAAAAAGGATGAAGCATCTCAACCTCTGCCTATAATACATCCTGCCAATCAGAGGAGAAATGAAAAGGAAAGAGCATTAAAATGAAGCAAAGCAAGCTGAATAAGATGTATTTTTTAAAAAATCACAACAGAACTAAGAAATGGACTTGGGTTCAGTACTTACTCCAGGCATTGAGGCAATCATCTGTTTATGTAAGATTGTTGACTCAGCTAGTTTTGTTCCAGCATCTGCACAAACAAACTAAAAAGAAATTAAAGACAAGTTATTTTTTAATTATTTTTTGAGGAACCTGAAGACACTAATAATTTATTCATTACTTCATTAAAATCAGCTCAGATCTCTTCTTGCTTTTATTCATGGTAATTTGCCTTTAGAGATCTCTTTCTTTATAAACAACCTACTTAACTCACCATTATAAATGAGATAATTTTAATGAAAAAAAAATCTGACTTTAATGTGCTTAATTAACACATATACTGTGCAGGAGCAATTTGAAGAATATTGTGTAACAAATCAGACTTCCTTTATGAAAAAAATATATTTGCTATTTCTTCTTTATATCAAATGTTCTTCTTTCATAATAGAGTGAACCATGATAGAGAATGATAAAGCAGAAGCCCATAATCTTCACTGTGATACTATAATATGTTCACTGAAGTTCTACAGTGATGAATTATATGAAGAGTTTTGAAGTTTACAATATATTAGTATGTTGTGGTATAACTTCTGCACAATAAAGGCCACAATACTACATAAACAAGATGTTTCTAAGAGATATTCAATATCATGCTATTACAGTGGAATATCTCTCATTGCTTTTCTTATGCTTTTATTTTACCTTTTTTTCATGGTTTTTTGTGTTTGTTTTTTTTTATTTCCAAATCCCTTGACCTAAAATCTCAGATGTACACATCATTCATACATTAAACTTGCTAATACTGTTATTTAATCATTATAAACTTCAATAATGCATTGGACATGCAGATTATTTGCTTGTTCCTACAGCTACTTGTCCTAACACTGTATTTGCACTTGAGCAATTTTTGTCCATAGTGATGCAATGTAACTTTCTAAGAAAGAGCAGACAGAAAATAACTGTCAGTTAAGGTCTAAGCCTTAATCTTCTTTCTTACTAAAAATCAATTAATACCATGGTATTTTCACAAACTGAGACAGATCTTGACTACACAATATATTTTATGGTTCTCTAATGCATATATGTTAGCAGTACTCTCAATGACTGCTGGTTCTTCATGAAAATATTTCAAAATATCCTTTACAGCCCTAGAATTTACTCTTACACTTCCACAAGCTTTACCTTTCAAAGGGATTTAATCTGAACTCAGACTGCCTACTAAGACTTGGAAACTGCTAAACCTGTCTTGACAAGAAGTCTGGTTTTTTGGAATACCAGAGAGGCATACCTGAGTTTAGACTAAAAATATAATTTCAGGCCAATCATATGTATAGAAAAAACGAAGAAAATAGGAAAGAAAAATAACTCAAAATTGAAAAAAAAAAAAAATGGGTAAGTAGTTGCCATACCTCTTACTAGCATTGCCTGTTGAGATCCAGCTGCAGTACAATGTCTAAATTGGAATGTAGTGAATTATCTATACACCATCATCTATAGATATTATACCTCCATTCATAATCAGAGCTTTTAAAATATATACTCTTATAGACATATTACATGTAACAGCAAATCCTTACATTCAGTAACTAACAGATCATATCCTCACAGAAACATAAAGTGGAACCACCAGATATACCCTGATTTCCATTAGCTGAAGGTTCCTCCCAAAGTAGGAGTCACCTCAGCAAAACAGATCAGGTACACTGAATCTTGGAGTGTACTGAACAAGCAAATTCTAAAGAGACACCAGTAGAATTTGAAGTCAATGGAAATCCTGAAGAAGTGCTCTGATGAAATGTGAGCAGGAGAAAAGTACTGGGAAACGAAATGCAGTGTGAAGAAGCAGTTCCTATGGAAACCCATGGAACAGCAGCATGCACATGATGGCTTTCATTTGCTAGGACAAATCAAGGAGAGAGTCTCTCTGTACCCTTTGTCATCCAGGACACCTATGCAAAGATTGGAGTGATCTGGTTATAATTCTCATTCTTTGTGAAGTGGGATAAAGTTAACTCTCATCTTAGCCTTCATGTCACCAGTGACACTGATGGCACTATGTAATCTGGATAAACGTGGGTGTCAAATGTACCTTTCTAGGAACTCCTTTGTTAGTCAGCCCACGACTGAGCTATCATTAAATTAAAGTGCTCCTAGCTCTTTTGTTATCTGGAACATTTTGACAGAATCTCTATATTCTGTGTGCACTGTCTGTATGGAATCTTGCACACAGGCTAACATGTCCATGGAGACATGACTGTTGGAAATGAAAACCATTTCCGTTCGGTGCTGTGTTAACTCTGCTATGGCTTTATTCATTCAAAAGCATAAAATGTGAATTAATATCATAGTGGCTTTGTGTGGTAAAGAGGTGAACTGATCCCTTCATTCTATTAATGGCACCAGAGAAAATTTTAAAAATAAGATACATATATTACTGGTAGGTTTCTTAAATTACAGTGGTGCTTAAGATGGGCTTAGTGGTTACTATGGTATTGCAGTTCCAGAGGCTGTTGAATGATTCAGACCACATACTACTGAGAGCTGCCAATTTGCACAGTCAATGGGAGAAGTTGTCATCATGCCTCCAGTAGGAATCTATGGCAGATGGTCTGAATACAACCCTATTCTTCACCACTGACAGCATAAAAACAGAAGCTGGCTGCTTTGGATAGCAGGAAATATGAATCACTTCATCAGCCTCTGAAAGAGAGACATCATAAAAGACATTTATATCCACATTAGATCCTGTTGTGTAAGGTATGAATACATCCCAAAGTGAATACAGCAAATGGGAACAGGGCTAGCAGGAAAACCCAGGCAATTATCTTTTTATCTTTATGAGATAAAGGTAATGTAAAGGAGAGTTTTGCTTACTGGGTCTCTCAGGCAATTGACTCAATATGAAGGACAAGTGTCAATCAAGTAAATCCCACTGCCAAAATTTTCATGGCCTGTTTGCATTCTCAAATGAGAACTTCAGGAATGACTAGACCAGGGGATTGTCATGCTTTGAGGTAGCCAAACTATGGGAGTAGACTGAACTATGGGAGTAATGCAGAATAATTGATCTATTCTGAAATGCAGAAAAAGTCAGCTCAAGTCAACAAAAACCAATGCACATGGTATCAAGGTGCATTACTGCAGCCATTAGACAGAAAGAGGTTGGTGGTTGTTGTTTGATGGCATTGACCATCAAAAAAAGAAGTTTGGGTTTAATAATAATTTTTTTTAAAAAAGGCAAACTTGTGCTTTTTAACTTAAAGTGGATTTTAAAAAACAACTCTTTACTATCGAAAGGAAAAAAACCATATGTTTTTCTTCCCTTTCCAAGTTTTTTCCCTAACACTGAAGGCATAATAATTGTTTTCAGAGTTATCCTAACTGCTATATAATTTCATTTGTCAATATTATTTCTCTGTCAACTGGCAACCACTTACTTACTATGAGTAACATAGCAGTACTCAAAGAAAATGAGTCCATAGTAAGGTACATGGAGCTTTGATCCATAATGGGAAGGGAAAGAGTGAATGAAGCTGTGATGATGGGAGCATTATGAGGGATCCATGTAATAAACAGCTCACCTGAACCTTATGAAGTGCTATTATGCTGGTCCTCTATAATTTTAAGTTTCTAAATTAAGTTTCTAACATATCATTGTCAGCTCACTGTAAACAATGAGAGCCCACTAAACCTGTGATTACATTTGATGGACTTCAGCAAATCGTTTTTGTGGGACAGGCTTGTGATGCCAAACTGTGCCACACCTGCCTTCTTGGAGGCAGAAGTTTTCACTAGTCTGGATCTTATTTCCTCATATTTTCCAATGAAAAAGCTAGCTGTGACTCCACAGAATGAAAGCAGCAGAAATACTGCCAATGTATTCTTTGCTGGAAAACTACAGGTCAAAAGAAAAAGGCCTTCAGGAACTGGAGACAAGCTTACTGCCAGAAACTAGTTGTAGCCCATCATCAACTAACACCCCTTCCCACACAAGGTGGTGACAGGGTTTGAGGCTAGGATATGAAAACAAGGCAGCACCTGGGGCAGCTGCCCCAACAGGACATGATATAAAGCTCAATGGACTCAACCCTTGTGGGTACCTTCCAACTCAAAATATATTCTCTGATCTTCCATCACATCAGCAGTGATGCACAGGTCATTCTCATTATGTGAAATTTGGATTCCAAATTTAGTTTCTTACACTTTAATGTAGGAGCCTAAATGTATGCACCAATGCATACAATTGTAACTGGATTTGGATTCAGAAAGTTCTTGCTTCCCCTGACATTGGGGGTACTTTCTGTAACATGTTGGACTTAGTTATTCTGCCCCCACTCCTCTCCCAAAGTTGGGCCTAGACAGGGTTAGTATGAGAATTACATCAGAATCTTCTGTACCTGCACCAACAGCAGCAGATTCATGTCTGGTAAGGGCGACTTCAACTTGAGTGCTTGCAGCAACTCCAATATAACACAGCGTGTCAAGTAGAATTTGTCCCTTTCCTGCAACAAAAAAATACAGAATTATGAATGTCCTGAAATTCACTGAGAGCCACCAGTAAACCATAAAGGTACTTTTATCTAAGTTTGAGAATAATGAAATTACAAAAATGTTTTCTGCTGTCTTAAGAAAAGCCAGCATCACTCATCATTTACATAACTCTACAGACTTAATTGAACTATGAAGGTGATTTTTATTTGATATTTTATCAGACATTATATCCAAGATTTAATATTTCACACATGAAATACAGATAGATTTTATAAAATAGTTATAAAGCTCAGGTATACAAACATAGCTTTCATTAAGTAGTTCCATAAAAAGAGAAGAGAGGAAAGTAAGAAATTACACAGAAGAACAAAACTGGTAGAGAATTTAGCATTAGTCCTTCACAGAACGTGCCCAAAACAGTCTACATTTCACTACTCCTTCCCTGTTGCTATTCCCCTTTAAAACAAGAGTGCCTGCACCACAGCTGCTTGGACTATCTATTTTCACTCATTAGACTGGCAGTACTTTTCCACTTCCACAATAAAAACAGTCTTGGCTACAGCTGCTACAACAGAAACACTTTTAAACATAGGGGGAAATCAGCCAGTGGAGATTAGAACACACAAGTCTAAGAATAGAGTTGTAGGGCTGAGTCAGCAAGGAGGTACAAGAGATAAGATGGGCTTGTTATACATCTTACTTTGACATTCTCTGACTTTAGACGACAAGATAAAAACGTGAAACAAATCTGTAACCTGCTACTGACCACAGCAACTCCAGAATTTTGATCAGGAAGAGCACTGTGCTCTATTTCAGACAACCATTAGAGATGAAATAAATTGTCTAATAATGAGAGCATATCCAAAGTGTGCTTAAGATCTAAAACCTAGTATCCTGCATCTTGTAAATCTCATGCACTTGCCTGCTCACTTTAGTTAAATGTGTGTGAAGTTGTTACTCAATCAGGGCCTCAGTTTCCCCACAAAATCTGTAAAATGCCATCATTTGTCTCTTCTTCAGAGAAGTTTTATGAGGTTAGTGAGAAACTATTTGAAGGCCATCTCCACTTCACACAGGAGAAGCTGAAAGTGAGAGTGAACTTTGGAAGCAGTCACCATCATTCCTCTTCAGAGAAGTGATGTCCCCACACCACCTGTGTGGCACTGTCACACAAAGCTTGCAGCAACAGTGCAAGTCTCCCACAGCAACCACATATCTTTGAATGAAAACAGATTTGAATGTTGGGCCTTGATTTGGAAGAAGGTGCCAAAGAACAGAATGGTTTTTCATGGATGTTTTGATGCCAGTCTGTGAATCAAGAGACCATACTTCAAGCTCCCAGTTCCCTCTTCAATTACATGGAGTGTGCAGACAGATAACACGTTTAGATGATGGAATGGGTCCCAAACTGCAGCCCTCGTCCTTGTCTGACTACACTGCTGCAGTCCAGGCAGCTAAACACACAGGAGCTAACACTCCAAAATCAGCTGGATTATGAAATCATCACTTGAGAAGACAAATATTCAAAAGTCACACATTCCACATGCATGAGTGGTGCTCTGATAAAAACATATATATCCAGGAGAGGTCAGATGGGAACAAATGTAACTTATCTCCAACAAGCCATAAGCAGAAGCAAAAGGAAGAACCAGAATAAGGCAAGCATGTATAATTTCACCAACTATTTTCAGCTCAGGGAACTTCTGAGCTCAGTGTGCTTTCTGTATAATTCAAAACTCTCAATCTATTTCTCTTCCATCTAACTGTCCATTGACCTCTGGGACTCATGCCAACCTTTAGCACAAATGGTACTTGGCAAAGAGTCACACATTGTTGAAGAATCACTTTCCTTTATTTGCTTTGACTAGTTCCTATAAACTTAATATGTTCTTTGTACTGGAAAGGAATGACATTACCCATCCCTGTCTGGATCAGTTGTGACCTTGCAGACCTCTCTCACATCCCCACCAGTTGTTGCTCTTTCAGACTGAAGAGCTCTAACTCATCCAACCATTTGATCATTTTTGCTATCATTACCTGAACTTTCTCTGGTACTACAACATTCTGAGTGGGAATGGAGAACCAGAATGGTGCACAATACCCATGGTGTAAACAAATCCTGATTACTTGTCAGAATTCCCCAGGAAGAGCGTCCCTTCCCACCTTCCCAGGCTTGAGACACAGACACTACACAGTGCCACACTCAATCAGTTGACAGTTACATCTCCCCAAAGAGTGGACAGAAGTTCCTATCACTAACCCAGCACAGCAGCCTACACACACTGAAAAAGAAGGAAGATGTAATTCTTTCAAAAGTATTCAGCTATTTTACATACTAACATCTATGCTATACAGGGTATCATTGGGCCATAATAAATTGCTTTGTCAGAACACTGGAAAGGAAGCATAGGCTTCATGAATCCCAGCTTTTCTTGGCTTTAGGGATAACACAACAGTTAATTGTCTCTTTCTCTAAGAAGTCTCCTGTCTCACAGCCTAAACTCTTAATGTATGTTAAACACATGTAATACAGAGAGATGAGCAAAATCAGGCAAAATGGTTTTTTGACATCTGACCTCTTGCTTCCTGCACTGTATATCAAGAGTGATGACATGTAAGTCAATGGCCCAGAGTATCCTTCCAGTCCAAGTCAACTTATTCCTACCATCCTGATGGTGATAAATATGTATAAACCTAGTTTAGTAAGTATTAATTAAACATACTTTTAGAACTGTGTATTCTGCCACAGAGCCACTGTTCCTTGAGAATAACACCCAGGGGAGCCACATGTATAAATGTGGTACCAGAAGTGTCAAGAATACACTAATTCAGCCACTGCTCAGCCAAAATAACTCTCTCAAATGTCTATGCATCCCTATAGGAAACTGCTTTGCAACCTTCAAATTGTGACTTACCACACGTCAATATGTAGAACATGAAACTACTGAAGTTCTAGTAGTACCTCAGAGTTGATAATGTACAGCTGGAACATGGGTCCAAACTTAGTAATAAGAGTAAATCTGGATCTTTAATGGAGATTTTTATCTTCCAAGTAAGCCAGGATAAAGCAAAAATCTGTATTTTATCACCACTGCTACTACAGCAATTAAAAATACTAAAGATCTACCACTTAATATTCTTAAAAAAGTTCAATAGCAAAATCATGTGGCATTCTGCATTTGCTTAGTAAGAGACAACAGAATACTAGCACAAGGCTAAGTTTAGGTTCAAGTTCCTGCAGCTGTAAGAGATAAGAAAGTCAGAAAGTGTCCATTTAGGACCTTAAGACGCTTGAAAGGAAAACTAAAGATAAGATTACAATCCACAGAAGAAATGGTACACTCACTGAGAGTTCCAAAGGCACTGAAAAAACAAATTGCTGACCTGGAACAGAAACTCAGACAAGGATATATCAGATTGACTTGAGTCTTCAGGCTCCAAGAAAAGACAAACTCAGATATTCCTGCCAGGGTATTAGGAAAATGTTGGGAGTAAAAAAAGATTTGCAGTGGTTGTACAGCACTGACCTCTACAAAGTACATGTTGGAGTAGCTTGCTCTTTGAAAAGACAAAAATCCTCCACAGCTTAGCTGAAAGTTGGTGTTTTGTTCCAGCCAGCACATTCAAAGTTGCAAAACAAGAAATTACATTTGAACAGTTTCAATGCTCACAAATTACATTCCTTCTGGAATTCAGTTCTATGTGGTCCTCTACCACAACACTCTTATTCACCTACAGTGATTTACACTGTAGAGAAACACAGACAACATAACTGATTTGGTGTTTTTTCTAACAGCAGTCATTAATTTGACACTTCTGAGGCAAAACTGTGGTTAGCTTTCAGAAATAACAAAGATAATGTAGTGTGGAGTTCCACTAAATTAACTATTTTGTGGCTATACAATGCAGAACATTCACTAATGCTTCCATTTCTGGGTCATCAGGTTGCATTAAACTAAATCAAGAAGAATTTACCAAGCACTGTAATCCAAGCTTCCTGTGTACAATTAAGTACTCACTATATTAATAGAACAATCAACCAGGAAGCATGCAAGAAACACGTGTGAGTTTCTAATACCGTGGTTTTAATTACATTTTCGTGAAATTGCAGAGCCTGAGGAAAGTGAAAAATTTCCTGCAGTTCACAATTTCCTTAAGCAGATATATGAAACACTCTGATAAGACTGCAAATGCAAGAAGGGTTTCTTTGCTTCAGTTTTATCTGAGGATTTTCTGTTTCAATGAAAAAAATCCCTTCAAGTTAACATTTTTCTCACTTTGCCTTGTCCAAACACTTAACTATAGATCTAACTCAAAATACTTCCAAGAGCTAGGCAATCTCTTCTGTATTCAGGATTATTCCATTACATAAACTCTTTTCTTTCAAATGAGACAAAAAGCTAGAACTTGCTTGCTGTCATTAAACGTACTGTTAGTTTCTATTTAATGCTTCAAACCATTACATTTGGTAAAAATGTTTCTTATTTTCTTGTGGTGCAGTTTTTCTGAGAGTGTCATTGCTTTTATCCTTTCTTCTTCACTGTTTCTCCAGTGATATTTTAAGTCTCAACAAGACTATAACAAGACTCAAACAATGCATGTTCCAGTTGTACTTTATCAAAACAGAAAATCGTGTAGCTACTTATGACAGAATGTTTCCCCAGGATTAATTACTGTTCTGACAAATGTATCAAGGATGGAAAACTGTGCACTCAGTGGCTAAAGCAACATTTTTGCCCAGTACCTTGACAATCTACCTAATGGAGTATATATGACCTCAGGTTCAATGGCTTTTTTGTTGTTCAGCTTCTCACTGATAGTTACAAAAATGAACCTGAGTAATAACTGTTATTTGTGCACCACAGCTTTCATCTAGGAATCTCAAACACTTTTTTAAGGTATACATACACTGTTCTCTTTTCTACACAGCTACAGCCATGCATGCCAAAGGAAAATACCTAATAGAGAATGAACAGGATCTAAGATGGAAAGCTCCTAACTTGGAGTCTTCCATTTTAGTTAGTTGTCTACTGCCTCCCCTCACAGCTGTGCTCTCAAAAGGCACTGCCAGGAATATTTAAGTTTTTACTCACAAGTTATGTGGCTAAACTTGTGCACTAGGAAAAATATGACTGTACAGACATTTTAAGTGATGCATGAATACCAGGTATCTTCTCAACAAGAGAAAAAAATGTCCAAGTCCCAAAATCACATCAAAATACTTTTCTAAGCAACATTTGCAGCAGGTTCCCATCACCTGTGTCTTTACTGTGAATGTAAAATTCAGCATTATTAAAAGGCACTGAATCATGATCACTACTTGATTAACCAAACTACACTAAAACTGTTGACATGCCTGAAACTTGACACTGATTTCATCTTTACTTCCAAACTACTTGTGGGAAGCACAACTTTTTCCTATTTTCACTTGTCCCTAAAGGAAGACCCAGTGCCACTGTTACCTTAGTGAAGGCTCGGTAGCACAGCCCACACAGTTCCACCAGGTAGGCCAGAGTGAAGACAGCATTCTGAATTACAAAACTTAGCAGTTTTGAAAAAGGTTCCAGAAGACTCTGCAATGACATGTGTTACAGAAATCAATAACTCGTTGCCCAAAAAAGCAAAGAAGCATTCCAACTCTGAAATGCCTGAATGGAACAGCATTATTTTTAGCTCAGAGGCTATCTGCCTGGGATTCACACTGTTTTGGTCAGACAGCTGTATCATATGTCTTCATGCTTCTGTCAGAAATTAGAAACAAAAAGTTAGAAAATAGTTTAACTTGTGACACAGTGTTTATAAGAGATTCTGTACAGTTTATGCAGGAAAACCTCACTGACTTCAGTGGAATTGTACTGAAAACGTCTAAGGAAGCTCATTACTCTTTTTTTTTTTAAAGAAAAAAAATAGAGGAAGGAAAAAAGAAGAGAACATCAAATCTTTAAGAAGACATACATTCACACCCACACAAGAATGTAATTCTACCCCCACTTTACAGTAACCTAGATTCCAAAGCTCTTATCATTCTCCAAACAGTATTGGACTGCCCAATTTTATGCTTATATATAATACTTTCCTAGCCAGGGGATATGAACACATTCATACAGTTGGACTGGCTGGCTAAATCTGAGGTAATAGAATTTTGTCTTCTGGGAACTTACCCTGGTGGCACTAGTGGTAGGTATCTTCAACAAGCAAATCATGATTCTTAAACTAGAGTCTAAAGAACACTGAACATATTTGAAAACAGAAAAGAAAAACAAAATAAGTTAGTACCTATCTTGTACATCTCTTGTTTATAGTGGTAGCAGCTATGAATAACTTACAGGTGAAGTACGAAAAATGATCCCTGATGAGTGATTTTTACTTACTTTCTCTAAACATAATCATATCCCAGTCACACCCCTTCAGTGGTAACATACCACAGCATAGACATGCACCATCTACGTTATTTTATATTTCTGTGCTTTTCCTGGACTATATTTTCCCTCACATCTCAAGACAACTCACAACTGTAACATTGGAATATGCCCTAGCAGCAGCTGTTTCAGATTCCTTAAGTTGTTCCTGATGTTGTAATATTTATTTTGAGTAAATCACATAGGTTACAGCATTGAATGGACTTTTCAGGATCAACCCATTGTCTTGCCTCACCCCTGGTGTAAATATCTAGAATATCAAAGTGTCCCCCAAGACCCTAAAGAAAAGAACAGGAGACTGAAAGTTCAGGAGCAAGCAATTGCTTTACTTGTATTACTAATAACACCTCCCATGAATAAAAGGGAAATCAGAGTAAACACTTCACCTAAAGGTTCCATGAATGCTGGATATGCAGTTGGAACCACTAAGATCCAATGAATTTATTTTTATTTCAGTTACATAAGATGCAGCAAATTGGGGTGGCTAGTACACAGAGGGAATGGTTATTGCCTGTTTGGCTTAGTAAGTGCTGAAGGACAATGCCACAATTTACCAAAATCTGAAGATGCTTCAAGATCTGAATATTGCATAATAGTACCAAGGAATTTCATATCATTCATGTAGCCAGGTGCTGACACCCAATTTAAAAGACAATTTTATCAGCCACAGATTAAGATTTTCGATCCCTCAGGCCATATTGAACAACACTGCTTTGTATAGAAGAAATTACCACTGGGCTCATTCATACCATAGGAAAGAGAGTAAGTGCATCAGAATTCCATTTAATTTACTGGAGTTTACTGGAAAGACTCAGAAGTTTTTACTGTGTTTCCTGAAAAGACATCTGGAAATATACACAACAGGAGATAAGATCCTGCTGTGTGTTCTCTGAGCTCTCAGAAATAAGAGCCCAGAGCTCCTGAATTCAGTTTCTGTAACAATATTCTATTACAATCAGAACTACAACCTTGTCAGCCAAACAGGCTAGGTCAAATTCCCAGCAGTCTCAGTTCTCTCTACCTGTCTGACTACTGTGTACTTTTGGCAAATTAATTAGGTGGTGCTGTTCTTCTTCAGAGTTTTATTTAGTTTTAACAGTTAAAACCAGATAGATTTTCATTGTCTAAATACTGACTCTCTCAAATGCATTATTCTAATCTGACAATGACAGGGCATAGAAAATGCATAGGAAAAATGCCAAGAAAGAAGTGAAAAGTACCCCAGTCAGAGTTGCTGTTATTACCCATGGAAAACATAATTAAAAGGATGGATCAGAGATACAATAAATGCAGTCCTCAGGAAACATGAGCTGAACCATTAGGAAACATTCACAACAACCACTCTGGTTATCCACAGTTTTTGCACTGTTTCAGTACCTCCTGACCAGTGGCAATCGAGCTTGTTTCAGATATCCATACATCATACCTTAAGAGGCAAAACACATGGGAGTTTAGTCAGGAAGGTCTGAAACTGATTACTAATTGTGGTCCAGAGGTTGCTGGGTGAATCCATCGGCAAGGCTTCCATAAAGGTAGCAATGTTTTCCAAGCAGCGTAGCATCGCACCCCCTGCTGGCAAGTTCTTTTTGTTGTTCAAACCCTGGGAAACCAAACGAGAGCTGTAAACAGTCATACACAGGCAGAAATTGTCCCTTACACGGTATTTGGAAGTGCTGAGGTTAATTTGTTGACACCAAATGCTGCTTACTTTTTGTAGGATGCTAATGAGAGTGTTGTGCTGGGAATCTGAACTGTGCATGTGATAGTTAGTCTAGCAGTTCCTAAAGTACTGAGCAAAAGATTTTGAGCTAAAATGTTATAAGCAGGGTCCTAACTCATAATCTGCTCAGACTGACATGGAAGTAGAAAAAGTAAAACTCAAAGTATTCAGCAGCAGATTGTTCATGTTTTCCTTTAGACAGTTTTAAAGATGTGTTCATTAATGTTCCATAGCTCATGTATGTTTTCATGGCCTGTGTCCTAGGGTGAGGCCTGAAAAGACCTAAGCAGTGATGTGAACATCTTGCATGAAGTAATTGCCACGTTCTTGGAAGAGCAGGACACGCGCAAGTGACTAGTTGTAGCAGGAGGAAAAATGGTAGAGTGGAAATAGGGCAGCTGCACAGAAGGCAGTCAGTCAAAGGCACACAGTAGATTTTTGGAATACTTGAGAGAAACTGTCATCAGATAAAATGAAGAAGGAGGACTGAGATGCATGAGTAGAAATGTCCCTGAAAACAAAAAACAGTGCTTGGGGAAGAAATGGGACACACTACCTGTAGTGAGGACAGCCTAAGTACGTCCAGGGAGGACAAAACAAAAATTCACAGTGTTTTTGATGAAGCAAGTGTGAACTCCAATGAGGAGAAATGACCCTGATAATGCTAATGAAATTTGCATCACTAGCATAGCCAATTGTCAACATACCTCTAAGAGCTGGCTCAGAGCAGCAATGGAACTCAGCTCACTGAAGTCCATCAGAGACGTGGCTAAGGTCCGTAAAAAGCTTCCATCTGGAATTTGAATGACATTTTTGCACTGGCTGTTCATACAGAGGAAACAGAGGGTCAGAAATGCACTCAGGGATTGCACTCTACCTTTAATAATGCTCTGGAAGAGCTGAGGGAAGATGCCATTGGGAGCCAGCTGATGGAACACACAACGGAGGAACTGCTTGGCCACACCTGCAGCATTTCCAGGGATCATCATGCTGAAAATGAAAGGAAAAGGAAAGAAGAAAAAAATTACATTGCAGATTAAACACTTGTCAAAGCTGACTACATGGAGAAAATAAAGATGATGCTATTCTTTTTAATTAAGGAAGTGTTCAGTTATGAGTGAGACATTCAAAACGAGAAGTGTCCTGATTCTGAAAAATAGTTTAGCATGACTTGAGTTTAACTGTGAATTTTCATGTTTTTATAGTTCATGTGCATGAACTATGAAAAAAGTTACATGCACATACTTAAAGTATTTGTCTCAATAAATAGCTGTATTTTTCCTGAATCTCCATGTAGTTTTATTTGTGACTCATCTGAATTTGAAATATGATCCTGTTCTCACCTTGGGTATTTCAGTGACACGGAATAAGGCTCTTGGCTTTTTCATAAAACACATGAACAACAGGTAAACAAACACATTATAATATTCATTTGCCTCTTGCAGTTTCCTTCAAGAGATGAAGTACTCCCTAATCACTCATAAATGAATGATTTTAAAAGCCTAAGTATTATCTATTTACTCATAAACTGCATATCTTAACATGCCTTACAGCTTCACAAAACAAATTTATCCTATTCAGCATCTGATTTACATAATGAGGCATCACTACCAGGGATTCTCCATGGCCAAAGATGATTCACTTGATTGAATGCATGGAGATAGTTTATCAAGACAAATACTGAACACAGAACCAGTTAGAAAAAGCTGCACTGAAATTATGAAGACTAAACAGCATCTGAATCTGATTTTTTCCAGATTTAATATTTGAATATGGGCTCCTCTTTATCTCCAGAAAACAAAGGATAATTGAAACAAGTGGAAAAGGCAGTTTTTTCCTTTTATTCACAAACTTTAAATAAAATTTTTAAAAGTTTAATTTTGTTGATTTCATGGCTGGGGAAGATAATGGTTTAGATTGATTGTTTCGTTTTTGTCAAGGTATCTTTAGCTACCATACCTTTCTGCTTGATTAGAAAAACTGGTACTTGATGCCAACCTGGAATAAAAATAAAAAAGAAATTGAAGCTCTTCTGGTTTTGGTGTTTTTGTTATTCATTTTAAAGTAAGCCAATAAAGTATCATTTGAAATAAATAATACACATGAATTTTAGAAAACATTTAAAATGTTACCATAAAGATCTTCTGAAGAGCACCTAAATTCAGAAAAATCATGTTTGCTTAACATAAACTCTATTCAGTCTTGCAGTCTCACTAATGATCACCTCCTCTAAAGACAAATCAAGCTCCCTCTAGCAGCACAAAGATAATGAAGCAATGGTTTTGCCCTACAGCACATCGTGGATAACGAATTTTTTTAGAGGGGAAAAAAGTTTGCCAGAAGCTGCCTACTGACTGAATTGTTTCTGATTAATGCAGCAACACAGACTAAGCAAAAATTCTTTGTTTGGCAGTCTAAAGTGAGGCTTTTGGCTCCAGATATTGGCACCTAAATAACTAGCCTAATTACAAAAACACTAATTAGCTACAGGCTCTTCCAAAGTCAGATAAGAACTACTGTATTCTCAAAAATCAGGTCATTTATTTTAGTACCTAAATATAGACTTTAAAGCCAAATATGGGCATTCGGTGGTGAAAACACTGAACACAATATCAAAGTAAAATTATGCACTTCAATATGCAGGACAGGTAAATTAATGGAATCAGGGCTTACAATATCAAAGAAAAACAGCTTTAATACCAAAAGCCACTAAAAATCTGTACACTGTAAAGCCATTAGGAAGAAGCACACTGGAAGCATCTCTTATATACAAAATACCCTAAAATTTTTACTTTAATCTGCTGCAAATCCATATTTCAGATGGCATAAGTTGATAAATCTAAGTGAAAAGTTCATAGAGCCAGACTGTTTTATATCTAGTCTTCAAAGGGTTTTTTGATTGGTGATCCTTTTAGCTGGACTTGGCTGTTGCTCATCCTTGGTCACTCCCTGTTCTGAGGACAGTTTTGTCTCTAACCAACACAATAAAATCCAAAAATGATCCTAAGACAGCTCAGTCAAATGCAATAGCATGAACCAAAATTATGGTGATTTTCATTACTTATGTGTGACAAGCTGGAAACACAGAATACTTCCAATAATGCAATAATCTCAAACTTGATGGTGCAGGAGATTAAAGATTATATTATCTTCAGTTGTTCTAGCATAAATCAGAACAACACATTAGAGTTCCTGACTTCACTGTTGTTGAAAGGAATCCACACTAAAATACAACCTATTATTTCTGGTGTGCAAAGCTAATTCTGAGTGAGAAAGGTCTGAAGCTACCATCAAGCAATACAGGCTTTATTCTGGAATAACTGCAGCACCAGCTTACATTAAGGCACACGAGGATTTCTGCAGAATGCAATGAGGCCAATCACATGCCCAATGGACATGATACCCATTTCCAAAAATCTACTGAAGTACAGAAACACAACAATGTAAAATCTTTTTTCTAAAAGAAATCAAGGTCTAACGTCTTTCTCTCCTTTTGAATGTGAAAATGCAAGCATGGCTTTTGTGACAAACAAAACACTAGGTTTCTAACATTGGAAAAACTTCACCTGACATGAACTACAGTGAACACTTGGGAACATCTGAAACTTTCTGAAAAGTACTGTCTGTATATATTTATCATTACTACTCTAAATATTTTATTGCACAAATGCCATGAACCCTCGTCATTACCTCCACTTTTCAGCCAACAAAGCAGAACAGGAAATGGATGTGTACAGATTTGAACATGTTAGGAACAAAAGTTAAGCTTTTCACAGCTCCTCACTAACTCAAGTCTAAATGTAACTTTCAAACACAGCTTTAATGCTTGGAAAGCTAAATCTCACTGGAAATCAGTTAAATAAGAATCACCAAGTCAATAATCTTGATTCAGGAACCAGATCATAAACTTAAATGCATATCAGAGTCTTAGAAACACTTCAATCTTTAATTGTCAGTGAATTGAACTCAGAAATTTTTTTCCTTCTGAAAATCCCAAGAGATGCCTATGGATACCCAAATAACTTCTGAAAATCTTCCTGTGTTGTTTAGGTATTCTGAAAGACCTTGGACTTCCTAACTCCTTATTTCCTCTTCTATGCATGAAAGTAGTAGCTGTTTTTGTAAGAATGAAAATGCAAAAAGTCTAATTAATTTTCACTTCTGCTGTTAGATGGGTATTTGGAGGTAGTGATATGGCACCAAAAGACACCAAGGTATATATGTGAGGCACCTGAATGCCTCTCTGCTTATATATTCTACTTATTTTGCATATTTTCAAAGTAATTCCTTTGTGGGGAGCCTCTTATTGGACCTAGAACTCATCAGAAATTGCAACCAGCAAGAACAAGACAAGATATTTACCAGGAACACCCCATGCTGCACTGTCATCTGCTGCTCTAAACCAATCAGCTGTCTCACTCTAAAGATGCAGCATTTCCCCCTCACACAGAAAAAGGTAGCCCACTTAGCCCTCACTCCTTGATAATTCATTTTCCAAATTATTTACTCTCTGTGGCTGTAGTACTGCAGTATTTACAAGAGTCACACAGAATGGGCAGTCTAGATCACAAACTTTGCCTCCATCAGAGTTAATTAGCAGTGACAGCAGGGAACTGCAGCCTTGCAATTAATGGAAATGGAGGACCTGAAGAGCTGCTGTGTTTAAATGGAACTGGGAGGTAGTGGAGAAGCAGGGCTGTGGAGAGCCATGCCCCTGCAGGAGCCACAATCAAGCCATTTGAACTTCAGTCACCAAAAAGAATGTGGAGGAGAGCTGTGCATTGTTCCTGCATGTCTAGAGCTGCTCAGCAATTTATTCTGGAACACCCCATCACATCCATCCCACCTCTGAGGCAAGAAGTTGTGGAATTGGGCAAGACAGCAACCACACCTAATTCAATAGTAAAGGTACACTTTAATTATCCCATGCACACTGGGTAAAAGTAACAATGGCAGCAAATGTTCAAGACTTTCTCAAGAGACAATTTCATGCAGCAGCTGATTTGGAAGCCCTCATAAGGCAGTGCAAATTTTCACCTAGCATACAAAATATGCTTGAAAAGCCTGAAGAGTGTCAAGTATGCAAATAATGATCCTACCCAGGAGTCAACACTCCTCCAGGAGCAAAGTTCAGAAAAGCTGACCACACTTGTGCATAACTTCTAAAGCAGGAAGCATATAAAAGTGAAAAATTCTGTCAAAGCAGCAACAAGGGGGAACCAAGAGAATTCACTTTTTGTAAGAAGCACAGAAGCTGTTTAAGAGCATTACACTGGAAATGCAGGACCAAGGTACTCTAGTTGTTAAGAAAAAAAGGATACTTCAAGAGGGCAGAAGAAAATAAGGTGAGGGAGGTTATAAGAAAAAAGAAGGCTTCTTTCAAAAAGATGAAGTTCTGTCTCAAATGAAAGCAGAAAAGAGCATAAATTCTGACAAATAGGGTATAAAAACCACTAGAAGGCAGGACAAAAAAGAAAAGCAGTTTAAGGAGTGACTAGCAGGAGGAATAAAAACTAACAGTAGAATTTTCTTTTCTTTCAAGGAACAAGATTAAGAAACACACCAACTGCTGTACCAATTTCTGTTCAGGTAATAAACAGGGTAATAAATAAATAAGGGTACTGTAGAAAAAAAGAATTTATTCTTTACATCACTGCTTACAGTGGGACAAATTGGGGAGATTCTGAGCTGTAATTTCCCTTTGGAGGGTGAAAGGGGAGAATATCAGAGAAGCTGCCAAAAATTGAACTGACAGTGGAAGAAGTTACATAAGAAATTTATAAAATGGTGAGTAACAAAGAGGCAAGACGGAACCAGATGTTATTCACTTAAGAGTTCTAAAATACACACTTTTGTATACTGAAGTTTATGTAAACCCAATTCCAGGCACAAAATTCTTTCAATCTCATTGGAGAGAGGCAAAGCCTGAATTTACCTTCCCACAGACTGCATGATGTCCAAGAGCAGAGGAGCAGCCAAGTCTGGGCTGAGGTGAATGAAGGTTGAGAGCACAACTATGGCCAGGCCTAGAGTTTCTTCATCATATTCTTCAAGAACAGCCCCACAGTCATGGCACCTGTAAGGAAGTTTTTAAACCTGATGTTAACTAAATTAAAACAAAGCACTACTATACATAGATCTGTGTATAATTATGTGTTTTAAAAGTATTATTACCTAGTACATTCTATTTCACATTTATTTAGAGAGATAATGTAATTGTGACCTTTCTATAATTAGTAAGTCCATAGCTTTCAAACATTAATAAAAAGTCTCACAAGCTACACTGGCTGTTTCTTTAGTGCCAAATGAAAGAGGGCCACAGGGCAGGCCTTGTTTTGAGTCTTTCATTGGTGTTTCAGCTCCCTCACTGTATTGGACTGCTTCAGTCTGCAGTGCCCAAGAGGAGTCTGCAGCAGTGAGCACTGGCCCTCAGCAATGTGAGCACAAGCCAATTTGTGCAGCTTGGGCCAAGTCCCAGGCACCACAGACACAAACAATGACACTCACAGATGATCTTAAAGAGATGCAACAATTTCACATTGCCCTTCCTGCCACTCATGAATTATGAATAACAAATTATACAATTAAAAAACAATGATCTGATTGGTTCCCACAGCAGTTACAGCTATTAAGAAATACATGAAAAGACTTCTCAGGGGCACAGAACCTTAGATGTCAGAAAAGTCTCCTTTCCCAGGGCAGATTTGCTGCTGAGTCACTTATCCTTCCTGAAATGCTCAAAGAAAACCGATGAAGGTCTGAAAAGGCTCCAAAATGTCTAATTATAAGGGGGATGTCAGATTTGGGAGAGATGAGACAGGCTTTCACAACCTATGAAAAAGCCAAACCAATGTGGGAAATTGGCATATCTCAGCCCAGTAGGAAGGCTTGCTTAATTTGATCAATCAGTTGCTAATGACTCCAACAGATTGTGAGATTTTAACTTAATGGAATTGAACAGGCAATTTTCTTGCCTTTTTTACTGAACATAAAGAAAATATGCCAACAAAGTCATGGAAGTCAAGCTCAGCTGGTCTGTATGTGAATAGGTAGTGCTTGAGCTTTGGTGAAATGGCCAAGGGAAGTGCCACAGACCAGACTAACTTTTGGGATGCCTCACTTTGTCACACAATTAGGTCCTTTAGCAGTCACATCCTGCACAATGGCCCTGTCTTTCTCCAGTGATCATCCTTGCACGTCTGTCTACTGGACAGAGCACACACAGGAACTTGTGGTTTCTCTTCCCAAGTTTTGAACAAATCAATGCATAGCTCCCTGCTGACTGCTTTACTTCTGTTTAACATTCTGTTTACTTCTGTTTAACATTCTCTTCACAGACATTTTAACCAACAATACAGTTTTGCAAAAGCTTTGAGGATCAGTGAGCATAAGCATTAAAAAGACTATGTAGATTACACATGATGACACGTCAACAGCTACTGATTTCAACAGAAACTCAAAGGAATTTTTAAATAGAACTTCTCTTTTTATTTTTTTTTTCCCCTAGAGGCAACATGAGGTTTCTGGTGGATCACAAGGAACCCTTGATTTAAAGTAAGATGGAAAATGCTTCCCCTGCCCTCTGTGCACACACAATAGCCTGAGTCATCATTTCACCTGTGCACAATCATCCAGGTCCTACTGAACTGAAAACACATCTTGCTAGCATTGTTTAGAAAATGTTTACCTTGGGATTAAAAAAAAACTTTACAAACTTACCATAGAGATTAATTATAGAATGGACTCTGTAATTGCATAAAGTATATCTATACTTTACTTGACATATTTGAAGTTCAACTACTTCTTTAAAATGAAAGGAAAAAAAAACACTTACTTGTCAGTCATCAGAATGGGCTGGTCATCAGCAAATTCTTCTGGAGCAGGTACAAACATACTGACTATACTGGGTGCTGACAGCAAACTAGATTTTGTAGCACCTTAAGGCAATTAGGGAGAACATTTAAAAAGGAAAGAATCATCAAACAGAAATCCAAAATGCTTGATGAGCAGACTTCTAAAGAATAGCCATAATGCCTTTACTGTGCCTAGAAATAAGAAATAAATTGTGTCTATAAAAAGCCATATAGGCACATTCCTTGTTTCTGCCAGGTTATTCCAATTACCTAGAACTATCAATTAAAAATAGATAAATCCTTAGGGAAAAAAAGAAAACATAAGCCAAAAATTCCAGGAAATTGGATGCAATTGTATCTGCTAGGGAGACAGGATTATTCTACAGTTGCTATGAGTCTGGACATCCAAAGATTTGCAGTATTCCCCCATCCATTTTGGGAATCAACTTCCCATAGTTCTCAGTGACATGAAGAACGAATTAAGTTCGTGTGTCTCAACACCAGGTCATTAATATATTCATACTATCCCTAAGAGAGACACAGGAGATAAACCAGGAAAGGACAGAGAGAAGTAATAATTCATAAGGAATTGAGAACATTAGAGGGCTGATCATTAGAAATGCTTTCCACTGAAAGTCTTCAGAAGTATCTTTATTCTTCAAAGATGAGTTGTTCAGCTGAGAGCACAGCCACTGTGATCATGCCAATATATAGGGCTCTCTCTGCCCTTGGCACTTTTTGTGCACCTAACTTCTGATAGATGCTTATTTTACTAGGAAAAGTTATGTATTAGGGAAGATCCAAACTCTTGATTTCTCCAAGTTCTGTCATCCCAAATTACAATTTCAGTAATCCATTGCCAATTTTCTCTCTGGTTGCTTCAATCTGTAGATTCAGATTTAATGTTAACATAAACCTCCACTGATAATATTTAACTATGGAAACAGGAGGAAGCTTCTCCATGTAAGGTTTAGATGGAATTTATTATGACATAATCCTGGTTACTGCAGAAAAAACAAATTTAATATCAGCGCTCAGGCAAAATAAGCTAAGAAGCTCCCACAATTTCTGAATTCAACATAAATAGACTGAATAAGAGAATAAGGCAGGTTTTAACCATTTTACTAAGCATGGAAGGAAATATTTCTTTTACAGCCACAGTTCAGGACTTTATAATTGCTCCTTAAGGTTTTATTGGATATGTGCAGACACTTCAGGAAGGCTAGGATACTCCAGTAATGTAGAACAACATCAGAATGCAGGGGAGAGGTATAGATTTTGTAGCCAGGTTTTTCTTCCCCTCTCAGATGCATAAAGATCTCTCTGCCATGACTTTGGAAGTTTCACTGTCATATTCTCTAGATGCAAGTCCCATTGCAGCACACAAATACTAAAAGCAGTCATAATGCATGTTAAATGCTGGAATAAGAGTTAACAACTCAAAAATGTCCTCTCTTGTGCAGTGAACAGTAGGAAAAAAAACATGATTTAGGCAAAGAAAGTAGGTCACTGCCCCATTGCAGGGCTGTGAGAGAGTCTGGATGTATTTCAGCTGTGAGGGAGGACAGTTTATACAGAAATGAGATTCAGCCACTCTCTGCATACTTTCTGCAGGACAGTTGAGGGCTTTAATAGCTGAATAGAACATAAAATTCAGCACCATTTTGTATTAACCATGAAATCTTCCTGGCAATCTTGGCAGAGGACCAGGTCAAACAACAGTGAACTAACCTCTGATTCTCAGTGGTGGTCCCTCCAAATCTGGGTTTAGGCAAACAGGGACATTGCACAGCCTCTTTCCATGCTGTATCTGCTCTGTGAATAAAGAAAGAACTTCAGTCTCCAGAACAACAAATCCACAATCTGTCACCAGTCAGCAGCACCACAAGTCTTAAACAGTTAAAACAAGAGAAAGACAAATACAACTACTATAGAAAAAAAAAAAAAAAGAAAACTCAAAACAAAAACAAAGAAAAGAGTTAATTTTTTAAGCATAGAAAGGAAGGGAGAAGAAAGATTAAAGAAGTCTATACAGGAAAAAGGACATAGATAACCCAATAATAAAGAAGGCATTTTAGACAAGAGTCATTAAACAGGAAAGGAAGTGCTAGCCATAAAAATTCTACAAGATATGGAATATATGAGCCACAAAGAGAAAGAAACAAATGTTTAGAAATATCAATACACTAGAAGATATAGTTTGTACTGACAGAAACCAGGCACAAAAAGATTTTATCTTACAGACAGTAAGCTTGGGAAAAGAGTGGTTTGAAATAAGAATGGAAGAGACACATGACACCTAAAAAAATAAATTAATAAAGCTTGTGTGGACCAAAACATTATATACTTATGTGGGATGAGACTACTTCCTAGTTGGTATACATGAGTATAATGAGTCTTAAAATTGTGGTGTGACATCGAAATGACAAACAGTCACACTGAGCATTTGTCCTGAAAAGAAAACCAAACCACTGTCCAAATAAAATTTGTACTTTGAAGATAGTGGTTGAACAAGAGACTGAGAGATGCAAAGCTTTCCAGAAAAGAACATTTCATTTTGCCTCTCCATGCTTGAAGGCCTTCAGCTGAATTGAATACTGGAGGGAAAGTCATAGATGTTGTGAAGAAAGCTACTAGATTTGGAACAGGATTAACTAGGCAGAGTTTCTGAACAGTTTTGAGTATTGACCTGTTCATTTTGGATACAGGCTAAGTACTTCTTGCAGAATAAAGGCAATAACTTTCAAATCTCTAAAACCCTGCCCAAGAGACTACATGATCCAGCTAAGTCTCTTCAACAAATAAACTTACCTGCTGATAGGACAAAACCCCCACTGTTACCATGGGCAAATTCTGACCTTTATGATTTAAGAGTCTCATGCTGAGCATGCTATTCAGCAGACTGGAATAGAAAGGATAATCCTGAACTATGCACCATATCTTTAGCCACTCTTCAGCTCTACACAATTTAGTTTGATGGAACTTGATGCTGAAAAGAAATTAACCAAAAATTTCAACTCCACTGTCCAGGGCTGATGGTAAGACATTCATTCAGAATGATAAGTTCCATGTAACATTTTAAGCATTCCTTTCTCTGGATGCATCTGGATCTGCTGATAAAATTCCTGAGAAGCACAATTTTGTAATGTCACTAACATCTAAATGGGCAATAAAATATCTACCATTTTTGATAAATGAGAACGAATTTATTGTTTAGTGACATCTGCTATGAATTTGGTATAACTGAAAGTGGTTTACAGAAGAAAAAAAAGAACAAAATGGGTAATGAGTAAATTATGCGTTTCATTCAGTTTTCATTGCTTTACATTTATCTTAAAAGGAGAAAAAGTTGTGAGTGAACAGAAACTTCAGGTGTTCAGCATGAGTTGGTAAAAACTTCTTTAAAGAGAAACAAAACTGGCACAACTCTGTGGTGTACCAACACCATTGTAAACACACATACAAATAAATGATTCCATGCATCAAGGATGAAATCCTATACCTAATGAATTCAACAGTGATACTTCCATTTCTTTCACTGAGACCAGGAAATAATCTGAGTAATGTGCACAATTAAAGGGACAACACTGTACCAGAGGGTCTACCTCTCAAATATGTAACTATTCCAACTCTTACTAGGTGATAATCTTGTACTATCTATAAAGATGCACTTTAGACTTGATATTGATCACTTATTGCAATGGTAGAATAGAAATACTCCTTTTTTTTTAAGTGGTTGTTACACAGTAATTGGTTTAGGAAATAGAAATAAAGAACAATAAATGCAGCTCACCAGTATCCCAAGTGCTGATATTGTGGGGAGCACTAGACTGGTGTTCCAGCTGCCTCTTCATTAGCTGGTTCATTGTCAGAGCTCCCAAAGAGCCTCTTTTCATTTGTCTGAACTGAGCTGCAAGTCAGAAATGCAAAAGGATTTCAGGAGCTCAGACATTTAGAACTACTCTCATTTCCTGATCTTACAAGCCAGCATGATATAAATACTGAAAGGACAATGATGGCTTGATCTAAGGATCCTGCTCAAGTCAATATGCACCTCTCATACAACCACACAGGGTACAATTCTGGCCCCAATGCCATCAGTCAGAGGAGACTTGGACTCATTGTGTCAACTGTCAGTGCCTTTTTGCCTCCAAATAGTATGAAAGCTCATCAAAAGATTTGGTATCTGTGAAGTGTTAAGATACTACCCCAAAACTCCCATGCTGAGAGGCAATAAATGTACATTTGAATCTCACTCACATACAACCTCCCAAGGAAGGAAACTCAGTCTCCTCCCAGCAACATACAGAGGACTGCTGTGTCCATGCTGACCCTAGGAAAACAAATTCCCTGACACTGTGTACCACCAGCATCCTTCAGGGGTGGCACAACCTGAACTTGCCTCCTACACAGCCACCCCTCAGGCAGAACCTGCACATTCTGCTGAAGTGTGAAGCCAGCAGCCTTTGAAGATGAGATCCCTGTAACTTCACTGCCATTTTCTTACAGAGCGCTATCAAGCAGCAAGCATTCGATTTTCATTCATCCAACAATTTACTTCATTGAAAAGACTGATTTATGAGATATGTGTCACTGGATTGATTGACTGATTGATTGAAAAGATTGATTTATGAGAATTGTGTCACTGGATAATGTTCAAAGGGAGACTTGAGACTTTTGGTTCATATCAATGTGGTGCTCAGGAGCATGACTTAGTCATGGACTCAGCAGTGTTAGGTTGGACTCAAGGATCTTAAAGCTCATTTCCAACCTAAATGATTCTATGTATTTTCTCTGCTCAAACTGAGGAAGAAAGAGATCATACAGAACTTCTGACTTTCTTACTTTTTTCTCTATTCATAAAAAATATTCAGATTGAATAAGCATAATACATTCACTTGGACAATTGAGCCTGAGCAGTATACTTCCACCACTGAAACTAAAATCACTCTTCACTGTATGAAGACAGAGTTTTAAGGCCCTCCTTTAACACAGCCTGTGAAATTGCTGACACAAGTATCCAGAAAAGCATTTTAAATATTGCCTTAAGTATAGGTTTAAGTTTTTTCTTCAACAGGCCCTTAGAGCAAGGGCAACAAAGTAAAATCTTCTCTGAAAGATCATTTTCATCTACAACTACATTCAACATCATTAAAAAAGACCATTAACTATCAGGTAGTTCCATTCTAAAATTCCAAACAGTAACCAGCTAAGCTGTGAAATTAAACACAGCATTTCACATTATTAGCTGTGATAAAGAAGTACAGATAAGGGATAAACTGTGACTTTCAGAAAGCTCTGAAGGGCTGAGTGCTTTCTCCTAAACTTGCTCTATTCTTTTTCTATCAGAGCATTTAAAATTCAGAGTAAGAAGAGTACTCCCTCAAAAACAACACAAAGCAAAACCAGGCCTTGAGTAATAATAAACAAAATGAATACTTCAGTGAAAATCTGCACTGAAATTATTTTATTGGATGAAGTATTTAAGTTTTTTCCTCATTACCTCCTTTTCAGCTACATCCTTTTGAAGTGAATTTAAACTCCATTTTTGGCCCAAGTACAGCATTTCTGCAAAGCAGTCCTCAGTATAACTGAACTTGTAGAATTGAAACCAGACCAAGAGACCATTCTATGTTTCACTCTTAAAAGTTATATTGCAGCTGTCTTTCACAGCAAATTAAGAGAAAAATAGAATTTCCATCGTTTCCAGGGCAATGATTTTAAATAGATGCTTTATCACTTTATCAAGCATTGAATTTCCTGATAAAAGAACAGCAATTAATGTTAGAACTGACAAGACTGCTTGGAGTGCAGATGACTGTCAAAACAGAGAAAATGATCTCTTTGAAATTTCTTAGCAGCTTTTTGCAATTGTAATTAAAAAAGTTTCATGAATATTTCACATAATCAGGCAATTTCTAAGCAGGTTTGGATTTCCAGATTATTTACCTGATTTCTCAATAACAGCAATGATTTCAAATATTGATAAGTTAAGGGGAAAAAAAACCAAAACAAAACAAAATTCAAACCCCCAGAGAGCTACAAAAGAAATCTAAACCCCTGAAAATATCAGACTTGCCAGTCTTTGAACAGTGTTGGATCCAGTGCTGGGTGATTGCTGTGGACCAGCATGTGACTTTTCATGCCTGTGACTGACTAGTGGCAAAGGGAGGTGTGCTGGTTTCAGCTGGGGTTAATTTTCTTCACCATGGCTGGTACAGGGCTGTTTTGGATTTGTGCTGACCATGGGGTTGGTAATACAGAGATGTTTTTGTTATTGCTGAGCAGGGCTTACACAGAGCCAAGGCCTTTTCTGTTTTCGATGCTGCCACACTGGTGAAGAGACTGGGGGTGCCTGGGGGGTTGGGAGGAGACACAGCCAGGACAAGTGACCCAAACTGACCAAAGGGATATTCCAGACCATGTGGCATCATGGTCAGAATATAACGTGGGTGAAAGAAGGGGGAAGGGGGCAACATTTGGAATGACAGATTTCATCTTCCCAAGTAACCATTACCTGTGATGGGACTGCTCTCCTGGAGATGGCTGGACACCTGCCTGCCCATAGGAGGCAGCGAATTAATTCCTTATTTTGCTCTGTTTGCATGCATGGGTTTTGCTTTCCCTATTGAACTGTCTTTATCTCAACCTGTGAGTTTTCCAGGTTTTACCCTTCCCATTCTCTCCCTGATCCTGCAGGTGGGGGAGTGAGCAAGCAGCTGCCTGGGGCTTGGATGCTGGCTGGGATTAGATCGTGACAGGAGGGAACTTTTCCTCTATCAGGTTTTCTACAGGAAACCTAACAAGCACATTAAAAGATCAGTTACCTTCATACAATGGCTGGCAACACTTTTCATTGTTATCTACTGATCTGGTCAGTCCTCCTGTTCCTGTGGAATTTTCTACTCAAAAAGAGAAGTCCAAAGGCAAAATCTTCCTGCTGCAGTTCATGATGTATGCTTTGTGTGGCCAGCCATTGGCTGGACAAGTAATGTTACCTATTTGTGTTACAGAAGTGCCTTGTGCTTACAGTCCTGATCAGGACCTATTATGCAAAGCACTGTAAAGATACATAGTAGAAGATTAAAATCATTTCAGTCTTAATGTGCAAGAGACACAATGGAAGAATTCATATCCCTTTTTGCAGTTGGAAACTGGGGCAAGTTTCCAGAAAGAGGAAAGAACTATTTCCACAGGAATGCAGGCTCAATATCATATAGGTACTATTCCCAGTTTCATATGTTGGAATTTACAGGAACTGCTAGCACTCAACTAAACCCAAAAGAGATGGATCTTAACTGGCACCTCTTCAGCTGCTTTAGTAAGTGACATCTGTATCATTAGGTGGCCAACAAATGTACTCTGTGAGATGCATGTGACCTGAGATGCCTGGGGGAAAACTGGGGAGGTACACAACTAGCATGTCTAAAGTAACATTCTTCCTTTAATCCAATCAAATCAGCAGATGATTAATTTAAGAAACCAAAATTTAACATTGCTATAGCAATCTGAAATTGAAGTTCAGTAAGACAGCTGAGCTGACATAGCAGTTCATTGGTATCAAAAGAAGTAATTTCCCCTCCCTTTTTTACTAATCACAGTTCTGTCCCACTGGCCTTCAGATGTGTTACCTAGATAGACACAATTCTGAATTTTGTTAAGTGTTCTAAGGTACCTCCAGTTAACTTCATGTCATCTTATCTTCATGTGCTCTGTTAAGCCATGTGTCATGTCTACTTTAAACAACATAGTTCACTTCCAATTGAAATGGTTTTGGGAGTCCCAGATAAAGAGTTACCACATTTCAGCAAGGAGCTGAGGAAGTGGCATTCAAGGCATTTTGCAAAAATTGCAAGAGATTTTTTTTCCTAAGGTACAGCAAAACATGTACCAAAGGCCATAGCAACAGCCCTGTGGACTCTCACATCTTCTGCTTCTGTGCACTGACAGTTGACAATGCTTTCTCACAGGGGAAAAGAAACACTCAGCTTTAGTGAATTACTGCTTTTAGCTGCTACCTACTTTAATTCAAGAAAACCACATTTGTCAAGCTTGTCATGACCCAAGAGAAAATCTTTAGCTACAAACTGTTAAAATGCTGCTGATCATCAGAGATTTAACAGTTCTAATGGTATCCAAAACAGCAGTATATCAAATAATCAAGGGAACTCAGAGGAAAGAATTTATCATACAAGATGTGCATCTGATGCACAAATACAGTAACTTTGATTTAATCCTCAAATCAGAGGTAAACTTACTTGATATGGAAGAGTGACTACTTGTCTCTGGGACACCTGCTTCAAGGGTTGGTGCAGATGATGACTCTCTTGGCATTTCCAGTGTTGAAAGTCCTTTGGCAGCAGGATCTGCATTTGAAAAATGTGCTTAAACTCTCAGCATTTAAAATCAACGAAGTTTTTTATCTTCATTCTCCCTAGATGTCCTTTTCACATCATTTCAGTCATCCATTCACCATCTGGCATTCCCAGCAGTTTTAAAAGGATTCAGTGTGTTTGTCATAAGAATTGTTATAGGGGCCCAGGGATGTATTTCTTAAAATCACTTTTTAAAGACGACTTCTGCCTATGGTCTTTAGAGCTCATGACTAATTAATGCACATAGAGTTTGATATTGATCCTACTCAAGTGATTATTGGAACCACCATTATGGAAATAAGAGAGAGATCACTGATGTAAAGCTAGTTTAAGTGGCAGCTTAGCATCTTTTAAAAGCCTTAACTCCAACATGTCATCAGTTTTCATTCAGGAGGCTGTTGACCTAGCATTTGATCCTGAACATTCAGTTTAAAACTCTGCATTAAAAAGGTTCCACGTGGTGTTTCAGAACTGGCAGTTTCAAGGGTGACAGTGTTCATTACTGCATGAAAATTGGCCCTTATTCATGGTCAAAAAAGCACTGAGTCTAATTGAACAATTCTTTCAAGACCACGCTTCTCTATATGAAAGGTTCAAAAGCATTCAGCTCTCTTTAATTTTTATAAAGCTCCAGTAGTTCTTCAGCTTATTAGAACCATAAATGGGATGACAGGCCTGAAACATAAAGGGAACAATGTAACTATGATTACACTGAACAATTTCACCTTGTAAAAGTGGAATATCCCAAGAAAAAATTATACTGCGGTTCCCTCTGAAGTTATCAAGAAAAAAGTGAGGTCAGGAATGCATAAATATTCCCCCTCACTTCAACAGCAACAAAGAACTGAGGCCTGAAGGATTCTGTCCTTTTTTAGTAATATGTTAAAAAACCTAGTAAAACTCTAATAATTGAAAAATCCTAGGAAAACAAACCAGCCAAGAAATTAAAAAGGAAGCAGCATACCATTTTTCAAATTGTTTGATAGATCCAACTGGAATCTGAGAAAAGCTAAAACTCATTCTCTCTCCACCTGTAAAAACTGTGTAACAAAACTTCTAATTGAAATCACTACACCAAGGGCCAAAAATCACTACACCAAATGAGAATCAGTGTAGCATGGACTAGATTAGCAGGATAAAAGGCACAGCAGTATGACCATTTTCCTGACTCCCAGCATAAAGAGAACAGGGAGTTTCATTCCCTAACTTGGATATCAGAATGAGTATTTTTGTCAGAGAACTCTTATTCCTTTTCAAATGGGCCCTTTACACATTCATCATCCCTGAATGGTTAGCACATTCCTTGTGAGAAACAAACACTATAAATTCACACGTCTCCTTACGCAGGTCTGTTACTAAAACCTTCACGCAAAACTAAACCTTTTGATCCGGTGAGTGAGCTCACCTGCCTCCTTCTGCTCTCCCAGCTTGTCAAGGATGTTAAAGGAAATGTCCAGGTATTCTCTCTGAATAGCACTCACAGCAATCTTCCTCTGCTTCCTCTGGCGAGGAACAATCTGAATCTTAAACTCTGACTCCTCGGTCTCCTCTTCTTGTTTCTGCTCTGTGTTTTGTTCGGTGTCAGACTCTGTATTGGGATCAAGTTTATCACTTTCTGTTTGCTTTTCAGAATCTTCAGGGACTTTAATAAGGACTGTCTTTACATTTGGGCTTGGAATCGTTCCACTAGGTTTAATTTCCTCCACACTGAGCTCAGAGTTATCATCAAGGGACATTTCTGGAAGGGCAGATGATTTCTGCAGCAGGTCCCTTTTCTGTTTCAGTGTTAGTGAGTTTCCAGAGGACATGTCCTGAAATTCTTCTGGCTTAACTAACTCTGAAGAGTCCTTCTGATGTTTGGGAGAAGTGGAAATGACCTCCTCTATTCCTGCTGAAGCACTGTTGCTTGTATCCTTAGAACTGAAGTCTTTGGAGCAATCTTCAATGCTGAACTGTACCAGCGGAGTTGTGCTGAGGCTGAGTGCAGACACATTGATAGGAGTTGAGGGAGATGAGACAGCAGTTTTGCCAGAGACCTCATCATTCAGCGGGTTTGTTGTTTCCTCCTCTTCATCACTCTCCACTATTCTAAGGGGAGGAAGTGGTTCAAAGACTAAAGAGTCACTGTCTGAAGTGGAGAGCACTGAATGTTTCTCAGGACCCGATGTTGAATCAGAGGACAAATCTATCAGATCTAAATCTTCCTTGGGACCAGCGGTTTTAACTGGGGAGTCCACTTTCACTTCATAGGTTTCCATGCAATTTAGCCTAACCTCTGGTATGACAGGTCTTTTTGCTTCCTGGAAACTCTCTGTGTGAGGAAGACTCTCCTGTGTGTCTGCATTTTCAGCTCTGGTAGAAGAGTTCTGCCGGGAGCGTCCGTAGTCGCTGTGCCTGTGTGCGGCGTAAGCAGCAGGGGCAGGAGGCCTTTCTAAGTCACAGCGGTCTATGCAGGACTTCCTGCGATGCTCGTCTAGTGAAAACAACAGGGAGTCTGCGTTCCCTATATCAAGAGATTTTTGTTTTAGAGAGCGCAGTTTTTTTTTCTGAATGCTTTCTTCTCTCACACAGCGTAGAATGCTGTCTTGTAAGGCCCCCGTCTCTCTATATTCAGCCAGCTCTATTTCACCTGATCAAAACAGAAAAAGCTAATACTACCTCAGTTGGAGACTTTTGGCAGATGCCTTCATGTTTATATCACAGTTCAACACAACTGACATTTTAAATACAAACCCAGTACTAGTCAAAATTGCCCACACTCTATTTTAACCCCAGAACCAAATTACATGGATATTTACAACAAATAATAACAAAAACCTGCTATTTGGATAGTAGAGATTATCTAAATGCTGTCCAGACTCTACTGATCCTGGACAGATGTATCTTGAAGATAGACTGTTTATCCTTATGCATTGAAAGAAGGTGGCATAGGCATGTAATTTCCACAGCTACTTGGGATGGCTGCATGTAGTACACCTAATATTGAGTGAAGCAAGGGTAGTATTGACAGTGAGGATATTGCAGCACAAGGCTGAGATGAGAGAATTTTTCCCTGGTGATCCTAGAACCCAGCAGCTATCACAGCACTCAGTCCTCCCTTCTCATCCTAGGGAGGAGGGCAGTGAGCACAGCTCCACCTGCTGCCACTGCCACTACTTTGCTATGAACACACTCATTGAGAACATTTTCAAAGATTACCACCATTGTTATTATTATTAATTACATATTTTGACATAAAACAGGATAATCATTAATATCCCCATATTCCCACATATGAATCACCATGCAGAAGAAAGCAGTGACAGAAGTTTAAGTATTCACTCTAGTCAGAACCACTCCCCCTCCCTGTGCAAACACCTAAAAGAAAAAAAAAATGCAGGTGGGTGGTAGTGGAAATCTCTTCAAATTTTTTTTTAGGCTATTCATTCCAGACACCTAAATTTGAAATCAAAATAGTTCCTATCTTTTGAAAAACTCATTTTTGTCAATGGAAAACCATAATATTTGCAGCAGTAAGAACAAATTTGCTTAGCATAGAGTCCCACCTTATCAACAAAATCAATTTCTAGGAAAAAATAATTCAAGTAAAAAGTCTTCAGCCCAATGGTGGAAGAAAATTTTTTTTTAAATCCTCTTAAATGTTTTTTGATTAAGAAGAGCTTAATGTTTCAGAAAACAACTTCTAAATTTAGATATTTTTATTCTGGAGTGCCTACTTTGAGATTCCTGAAAGATAACTCATTCAGGGAAATGAGTGCTCTGAACAGTCAGACAAATCAGTTATATTAAAATTAGACAGTGCAACAAAGAAGGTTGGTAGCTTGAAACTAAGAGTAGGAAATTGTATTTCTGCACAAGTTTATGCCAACAAAACAATTCATACTTCTCTGAGCATTCATCTCAACTGGTTGATATTTCACCATTTTGCTGCCACCAATTCTTTTCAGTCTTGCAAAGAAAGTTTGAGACTCTTTATTGCAAGGTCCAGTTGGTGTATCATGAATATCAGATTCATCAAAAACACTGTCTTCCTCTGCTGGAGAAAGAAAAATCCTTATTAGTCTTAAGATTGACTGCAATTTCTTGAATGAAAAGCTGTCTATGTAACAAAACCTCAGCTACTGTCAATTAAACTTGAATTGAAAAACGAAGTTTGCAAGAAAATTTGTATCCCAGGTTTAACTTTGTCATTCTTGTTACATCATGAGTTCAGGTCATAGACAAATGAAAAATGGGCTACAGCACAACAAAAGCATAACAAAGCTTTTCCCATTCTAAGTTGATCTTCTCTACTGATAATAATACAGATATTTTAGATGAAGAAATACACTATATCGAGACACTGACTTGAGTAAACAATTTCTGTAGTGCTCAGTGAGAAATGGTAAATTGAAGTAGATGTAAATTAGTGAAAGAACTGCAAGGTAAGTAACAAACCAGCAAAATAAGAAAGTGAAAAAGGAAGAAACGGATAATCTTGGAAAGCTGATAATGGAAACAGTAATATAATAACACCTAAGAGTATGAATTATGAAATTATTGATCTATGTAGTAACAGTAAAACATTATGCCCTGATTTGAGACCAGCCAGATGAAAATAGCAAAGAGAAAGAAAGATACAAATCTATTTATCCATCCAAAAAAATGCTGTATCATCTATATGAAATGGCTTTTTAAAAATACAGAAATAAAAAAAGAAAAAATCCATATCTATCATGTGGAACCATTCTGTAAGTCTACATCCAGTGATTCATCTCCAAGGAAATAAGAAACGCTACTGGGACAATAAAGAAAACAGAGCACTCAAAAGAATAACAAAGTTTGCCTTGTTTATTCTAGCAAGCAAATATGGAGAGGAAATGCTTTTGGTGTCTGGGAGTGAAGGGGCAAGTAAGTCAAAGAGCTAGGATGGAGAAAACCTGAAGACTTAAATGAGACATAAATATCTTTAGCTTTGAAATTTCTGTGAAGTACATGTGAAGCTATGAAACTGCCACCTAAAGGCATCAGGGACAAGATCTCTAATTGAAATGATGAATCCAGAAAAATCAATCTAAGTTAGCAAGAATTTCTACAAGAACTGGCTTTAATAAGTTAGAAGGTCACTTTTAATGTCATGTCCTATGTGTAACTTCTTCTTCTCCTCAGCAATAAATGCTTCTTGTCACAATATTCAGCATCAGTTCTACAGCAGTCTGTACACTTGATCCCCACAACACTCATGATCCCCACAACCAAGTTTGGCAGAAAAATTAGGAAAAAAGTTCCATAATGGGGAGATCCACTTCAGCAGAGGAATTCTTGCTTTCTGACAACAAAATTTGTATCTGTTCACTATCTAAACACCTCTGATGATGACAGCAACACATACAACCTGACCAGTGATTAAACAAGTCTCTTTAGAAAAGGTGGGAAAGGCTCAATGGTCCAAGTCTCTATGGAATTACACTGGCTGGTTTTTGCAGGTGAAAGAAAACTTTTCTACATCCTCCTTTTTCTGCAGCCCTTCCACAAAGGAGGAGAACAAGCCCTATAGTTAAGTCAGTATTTACAGAGTAAAATTTGCCTATTTATGATCTTTTACCTCTGTGCAGCCCAAAGCCCTTCACAACAGCTTTGGAAAGCAAGTAAATATTATTCTCCTTACTGTAAACATAAGGAAACAATGCTTATGTGAGACACAAGGCCACCCAGGGAAACAGTATTGGACAAGTTGGGTACTTGGGCACCTCAGTTTGTCATTAAAATGTCTCGGAATCAATCCAGAAAGTTAATGCACCTTATAAATGCATTAGTAAGTCATTAAGTCATTAACTTGTCTCAAAACAAAGACAAATTCATAGTAAGGCCACAGTTGTCTTAATTCTCTTAGCCCTTCACTAGCAATACAAAATGTCCAACTGAGTGAGGTTATGCAATGTGTAGTTTAAATCCACATTAAGGTTCCTTTAATTTGCTAGAGCAGAGTAATAGGGTGTTCAGGTAAACAAAATTTTGTGCTCTTGTTTTGCTGGACATCTTTTCACAAGCAAAAAGCAGCAAAAGAAGAAAAGGTACAGACAGGAAAATAAGAGTTTCTTGGATTTTTCTTCAGAAGAGTTTGCTGCATACGATGAAGACTATTTGAGAAGGAAGATGTAAACAGCAAATAAGCAGCTAAAAGGCAAAAGAGCTGAAAGGAGGCTACAGAGTATCAAAAGAACCTGTTAATCATTAACACTTTTATGTAACTAACCTCACAAACCTAAGGAATTACACTCAGTGACACCATGGCATTTGAAGCCCCAAGTTTACACCAGTCCACGTCACTGCAGTAGCTCTGCTACCCCAGGCAAACACTTACAGAGCTAACAATCAGACACAAAGTGTGGAACCATTCTTTTGCCTTCAGACATCCACATACATGTTTGCATTAACCTTGTCAGCTTCAGCTCCTTTAAACAGAAGAGGAAGCTATAGACTGAATTTTAGTCTTCTCCTTTCAGTATCAAATATTTGCTTCTACTTCATGTTATTACAAAGTTAAATCAGAACGTGGTGTCAGGCTGGTTGCACACCTTGTGTTTGCAGGATCAGCTAGCACTGCCATGGGAAAGGCCAGGGACTATCCAGACATGCTGCCTGAATCATTAAGTCTAAGATACACTGCCCTGAGAGATGTGAGACCACTGTGCCTGTGGAGCAGCTGAGAATGTCTGTTACTATCCATGGCTGTCCTGGTCAGCTAAGTCACACTTCAGACTCAATTCCAAGTATAATGTTCTGAAGTTCAGACCATATTTACTCATTTCCACAACATCTGCAAGATTCAATGAATTAAATCAACGGCTACCATACAAATTAGAGTGTTAAAAGTACCTTTCTCCTTTTCACTGTATCGGCTTATGTTACTGTTGTCACTATACAAAGGACCAGCAGTTGCATGGGGCTTGCAGCTGTGATACTGAGCATTGAGGGTATTGACTGTGATGTGGATTAGGTGAAGTACAATCTTGCTGATTTCACAGTCTCTGTAGGGGTACTGTTCAGCAAAAGAGAAAAAATTTCAGCTTAAAAACTAACTTTTCTCTTTGGAGAAACATTTAGGCAATAAAACAGAAAAATTACAGTAATATTTGTCAGCTGGATGCCCTTTGCCTTCCCTTGGTTATACATTTCCTAATACATTATGAGAAACAGGACTGTTGTCAGCTTTGTACACAGAATTATTTTAATAAAATTTAAAAGTCCACATTTAGTGTCTGCACTTCCTTATATTGCCCTACAGACCTGCTAGAAATTTGTTAAGCATATCAAAAGTATTCACAGCTCCATTTCAGTACATAAATGCATTTTAACAGCACTTCCTAAAAAGCATCACTCAACTGAAGAATACAAACTGCTAAACTGACATACTCCCCCATTTAAAGTCACTACTGTTTTTTTTTAAACTAAGTTACTCAAAATACTCCTCACTGGAATTTCATATCTCATTTTCCTGTTTTAAAATCCATATTTTCCTTTCTCAGGTAAACACTTGAAAGACCATAAAGACTGCAGAACCATAGAGGAAGTCAGTAGCACACACTAAATCCAAACTATTTCAGACATTGACATTGAATGCAGTGAGTATACCAAAGAAAATTCTCCTTTACAGTTCCTTTCACTTGCCACACATTTAGGTATTCCCTGTAACAAATTCCCAACTGAAGTGCAGATTTTCCTGTGGACAGTGTCTTGTTGAGACCACTCACCTTATAGAGAATAACAAGCAAAGCCTTTAACCACATCTGCCGAATGTGAGGTTTGAGGGACCAGAGGGAGCAGCGAGGAGGCTGCTGAAAGTAATGCCTTAGCTGAGGACAAGTGCAGTATTTCAACACCTGCACCACCAAGGGAAGGAGGTGTTTTCCCAGGTTGATGTTATAGTCCATCACCTAAAAGGAACACAGGAGTTACCTCACAAAATCAAATCTACTAATGTTGAAAACCAAAATCATTAATACAGTTGAGGTATTAGTTAAGTGAAAAGAAATCAGTAGTTTTAAGGAAGTCTCACTACCATTTAGAAGCTTTCTGCCAACTTGCCACCTTCTCATTTTAGCCAGATAGGCAGAATGAAACAAAAGAATATGTGATCTGAAAGCCTGTCATCCAGCACAGTTTAAACTTTAAGATACACTGGCAGGTTCATAAAATATATTATGC
Organism: Notiomystis cincta; assembly: GCA_013398075.1. Classification (NCBI taxonomy): domain Eukaryota; kingdom Metazoa; phylum Chordata; class Aves; order Passeriformes; family Notiomystidae; genus Notiomystis; species Notiomystis cincta. The sequence goes on along the minus strand of VZRX01008756.1, from coordinate 147,867 downwards.
TGAAATAGCCTTGTATTATAGCACAATATGATCATGCTTCAAATACACAAAACCATGTCATGTTTATCCCATGTTTAACAGACAGGATGCACTTGTGACTTTTGAGGGTTGAGTAGTTTGGTTGTTTGGGGGCTTTGTATTAACATTTTAACACTGTACTTGCAGTTTTCATTTTTTTTCTCAATAAGCTTGCAACATTAAGCATTGGGGATTTTAAGCCCTAGGTTCTGGAATCAGGTAATGACAATAGGTTCCCACTCTCCACTTCACCAAAGGTAAGAGTGTGTGCTATGTTATGCAGGAAGTTTAAGCACACAAATCCTAAAGGATCAAAGAATAAAGGAAATAAAAAATATCTTGCTCTAAATAAAACGCCCATCAATGCTAAGCAGTGGTGTTTTTTGCAGACAGATTGCTGTGATTACTGTTAGTCATATGCCTTGCCTCCATCATGGCCTTTGAAGAGCATCATGCTATTTGGGGCCAAGCCTAGTGGTTTGAATGATCACTAGGAGTGATTCAAAAGCACAGTGAGGCCATACAGTCCCACTACCCTGGCACAACTGTGTTTTCAATTGAAACTGCAATGCTATTTTTCATAATCTTCCTACCAGTCTTCCAACACGAGCTATTTTTAAATCACACCTGCTGAAATCAGCAGCTAAACTAGCTCATAACAAGGCTCCACAAAGCCCTGGTGTCTGATGCTGCCCTACACTGGCTGACTCCTGGCCAAGCCAGCCCAGCACAGCCCCCAAGATCTAACGTGCCTCTGCAGTTTCAGCTGCTGATTTTATCAGCAGCTCCCTACATCTAAACAGTCTGTGGTTCTTTTGTTTTGGTTTGTTTTTATTAGAACAAGCAGACGAGACTAATTTACAAACACTAAACTCGTGGTCTCAAGTTCTGTCCTGAACAAGCTGACTAGAAGTTTTTCCCTGCAAAATTCTCGGGTTTGACGTGCAGCCGGCTCAAATACTTGTGTTGCATGTGTAGAGCTGAAGAGATGAATCCCATGTAGGGTGAGCCAGTGGAATATATGATTTATAATGACCAGATTCGGTCCTACCCTGCAATGTCGCGTTCCCTCAGTTACACGGCACGAGTAGGGAAAACTCATCTGCACAAAGCAGACAGAGCGCTGCCTAAGGGAGCACGTACTGTAACACAAACACGCCTGGCGCTGAGCAGAGCCAGTTTTCAAGCTGCTGCAGGAAAATATGGAATAAAAGGATGAAGGAATGAAGGGATGAAGGAATAAAGGCCGCGGGAGAGGCGGAGCGCAGCCCGCGCCGGAACAACGCGCTGCGAACAGCGCCACGGCGTGGGCAAACCCGGCACCGCCGCTGCAGAGAGCCGGGCCTGAGGGAGCCCGAAACGCTCAGAGCGTACTGTGGGAAATACCAACAGATATTTGATTGTTCGGGGTTTTTAATTGAACTGTCCACTCGATCCAAGCTTGGAATCAAAATCAACGAACCAGTAAGTCAACCTAATCCCAGCCTTTGTGGAGCTGATGGGGTAAAGCAAGTATTTATGGCTTGGGAAAGAACACCTACTGCAATAGATCTCGTAAGGGCTCAGTACTAAGTTTTCACTCTGTAAATACATCTACGGATTGCAAATAGCATTTCTCTTGCAGCAAACGTGATTCCAAACAACAAAGCAGCCCTACAGCTAAGAAAATAATTTTATAAAAGTACAAATTAATTTTGATGTTTGCTGCACAAAGAAAAACCCTGATACACTGATGTTCTCAAACTCCTTTTGACGTCAGAGGAACCAGGATTCAATTATAAAGCTTTTAAACACAAATGGCAAATCTGGCTCTCACAACACATTTTAAAGGTGGAAGAGAAAGGCAGGGGCTGATATTTACAGTTGAAGTAATGAGTACTTCTTAAAATCAAGTCAAGTACAATCACAAAAAATTTCAGCTTCCAAACTTGGAAAACACTTGGAAAACACAAATGTGGAAGATGCTGCCCTGAGATCTGAACTGCCACTTCCAGACTCTCAATATAAAAGCAACAGGTCTGAATCTCCTTTTACACTCTTCAACTTAAAACTGCACAAATGAAAGATAATTAACACAGAGCCACAGAGCTCTGGGGCAATGGAACCCAATGCATTTGCAGCTACCTAGTTTGCATTTTAACACCATCTATTTTGCCTCCTGAAATATGGATACCTGACATCTCCACAGCTGTGAAAGTTTATCCAACTATCACATTTAACTTTGAAAAAGCACTGATTCCAATGCGCAAACCAAAAAAATCTTGTTAAGAACTGCAGACACAGAAGGGACAAAGATAGCTTTGAGCAATCTTTGAAGGTTACAGCGGACTTCTGAAATCACAGCCCTCTTCTTCCCCTAAGGTAATCCTCTATGAGAGACTGTGATAAGGAAAAACCATTGAAGTCATGATGATGCTCCACTGCACATAGGAATACTCTGCAAGTGCAAAACATTTTTCAGTCCAGTAACACCCACTACTTTATTAGTGGGAATTAAGTGAGCCTTAGAACAGCTTTAGAACAGGGAGGTAGAAAATTATGGTCCTCCTTACAAGATGGAGAAAGAAGGCACAAGGCAAAGATATGCTCGGTCATTTATCATAGCAATACAGGCAAAAATTCATGGTGGCAATAGCACTCCCTAGGAAAGGAGAGCAGGAAGTCCTGGTGCACTGTAAGGAAGAAAAATGAGCCTCCTGCAAAGTGAAGGATGTTGAGGAGTTCACAGAGCATTCACATAGGGAAACAAAACTAGAACACATGGGTATTCCTGAAGAAGGAGGAAATACTCATGAGGAAAGTAAGGCATTCAAAAATTAGTGCAAGACAGCAGAGGGTAGAAGCAGTCTCTAATTTTTCATATAGTCGTAGTATTTACATGCCTGCATGAACACAAAACCATCATCTTTTTCCCAGTGATGCAGCAGCTTTAGACTACCAGTAGAAATTCTCTGACCAGCTGAAGAGGTGAACTTTTAAGTAGGAGTACCTCATTTAACCATTATATTGCTACAAAGAAGGCTGTACCACCACCATTTCAACAACAATAATAAACAGCAGCAAAAACTAGTAAGTGCCTTCACCTACTTGTGCTATTCCAGCAATAAAGGCATTAAAGCAGGTGGAAACACGCATTTTTTGGGGTGCAATCATGAAGCATCCTTCCTGCTGGTCGTAGCCGAGCAGCACGTACAGGTGGCGCTTGACGGTGTTGAAAGCTTTGGCGCTGCTGATGTCCGACTCTGCGCTGCTCTCGTCCTTTGCCATGAACTTCATGAGCACGGTAATGAGCTGGTGGACAGTCTGGTGGTCAATCCCCGCATCCTCTGGCAGGAGGTCTTTTATGGTATTATCATTCTCTGGGGAAGGTTGTCCTATGGGCACAGGAGACATTGGTATCAGACACTGGAGAGCGCTGTGTAAAGTCTGGAAATCCAAAAAACAGGGTACAGAACACACCAGAATATTTTCCAGAGTTCACCGCTCCATTTCTGCCCAAATACACACAGTGGAATTGCAGGAGACAGGCATGCATTTCTGAGGACATTGTTCCTCTGTTGCCTGAGGCCCAACAGCACAGAAACACCTACTGTGTAGACTCAACTCCATTTCTCAGCTTTCCCATATTTAGTGGAGCACCTTATTTCCCATCCCAGTGCATTTCTGCCAAATTGAACATAATTATTCTTCCACATCCATCAAATCCCACTGCCACCAAATTCTCATCTGGTATGGTTATCAGCCTTTCCTCAGTAAACTTTAACAGACATCAGTCTTTGCCAGGGGAAAACACATAAAATGGCAAGGGTAGTAAATATGAAAAATTATACCAAATAATGATTAATCAAAGAATGAAGACTCCCCCTATTAGCACTAATCTGTATTTCTCTTAAATAACTTGTATTACTACAAGTAACTTGTTAATAAATAGTATTATTTTAATATTCTGATTTACCCATACTCTCAATGTGATATGCTATTTTGACAAGGGATTCCTTTGCTGGCACAACTGCATCTGTCTTAGCTTCTTCTCAAGAAAAACTGCAGTGTCTTAATTTTTAAAAATAATTTAAAAGTATGTTGCATTTGTATTGGTGAGTGAAAAAAGGTTTGCTTGGCTGTTTTGCAAAGCACGGTTGTCATTTCTATGACAGGTGAAAATTAAAACTATGCAGGGGGCAGGCATTTTCAGATCCACTTCAGATCCACTTAAGAATAACTTAATTTTACTGGTCTTATTTGGGTTAGAAGAAATAATGAACTTCATGTTATACAATATTTTTTGTTCCAAATAGTTTTCATGGGGATTTTTTACTTAAAAACCCTCCTTCAAAATGAAAATTCTCTACCTGAGCTTTTGCTGGACCAAGATTTGCAGACACAAAAAGAAAATAATGAATTCTGAAATAATTAGAATCAGAAATAAAGCAAAAACCATTTTCAGAAGCACATTAAAATGTACACAGAAAATGATCTTAGCTTTATGGACATAAACTGAGAAATAATCTTATATTCTTATATAATATTTCACCTAAGTTAAAATTTTCCATGGAATTATACCACAAAGACACAATTTTCATAAGGATGATATTCGATTGTTCTAGTCAGCCCTATTTATTTTCATCTCTGTAACTTGTTGTGAGATTTTCAATAAAACAAAGAAGGAGATATGATGAAATGAGTGAAAGGATCATTGGGCTCTAAATAAATCCTAGTTCTCCAAATAGAATTCAAAGAGTAGTTAATCTGAAAAGATTAAACCATTTTATTTTCACTTGCTGAACAATATAATGTAGAAGCTCAGTGATAAAACATTCAATTTTGACTGTGTTTCATAATTCTAGCACTAGCTAACAGATAGTTCCCAGGACTTTTACTGACATTTCATTTTCCAGAAATATTACTACACTCTCTGATGCATTAAAGACCTCATTTCTCATACTTTACCCCCACGGAAAACTATACAGCAGGAGAGAGTGAACAGAGCTTCCCCCTGATTTGTTTGTCATAGCTCTACTAAGGATCAAGTCTATGCAATGTCAGTCACCCCATTTTTATTTCTGATGCAGGAACCTGCAAAAAAAACAGCAATGGAGAACTACTTCTTTAAAACTACAAGAACTGTACAATCCAGTTTAGTCTACAGATCTTGAGAGTCTGGAATGAGTCTTAGATCATATCAAGCCTGAACTAAACATTCATTTCATCAACACAAGATACAGGTATCCTGTTATCACATGAGGCTGTCCAAATCCAAGCTAAGAATGCAAAATCAAGACACTCTGTCTCTACAGTGGCTAAGGTAACTTTTATCCCTCCAAACTTGTGTGCATTTGTATGTGCCTGTACAAGGTATATAGATACACACACATATCCTGCCCCTTCCTCACCAAAACCTTCTCACATCACCAAACACACAGGTAATATACAGCCTCCATGCCTGGATTCAATCTAACCTTACCTACCTCCAAAGATTCATCTCTTTATTCATGTGCCCCTTGTATCAGACCCCTTTACCTTCAAATTACTTTAAGGTGTATCACAATGTAACAGAAAACATCAGATCAGAATTACATCATGCTTCATCACCCCAACTGTCATCCCTATCAATGAAACTCTCCCACTGACTGCCCAGGACCTAGAACAAATACATGATCCTGGTGTTTAATCCATACAGAATGCACACTGAATTCAGCTTGCATTTGGACTGTGCAAGGATGCCCATTTTAGATCTAGAAAGAACAGATGAGCATGAAAGCTGGTTCATTCAAGTGCTATGTATAAAATACATGTTTTTCTACAACAGATGTACATCCTCCATTTAGGAGTCAGTCAGTTCCTCAGCCAAATCAGATATGCTCAGTACTGCCAATGCAGTATGAAAAACTGAAACAAACCTCAAAACAAAATTTTTTACAAACATTTAAGCTTTTAGGAAGAAATAAGAAATATTGGGCAGGATAAAAGGGACAGTAATTAGTCTTCTAGTACCCAAATAATCTGTCATATTCTGAATCATATTATTAGAGTTTTCTTGAGATCAATACTTACTAGCTACATGAAACATTTTATACACACATTTTTAGTGGAATCTAACTGAGCCTGGAAAATAAAGTGTAGAAATACCAAAATACATCTAATAAAACCACAATGGCTAACAATGCCTACTGTGAGACTGACGCTTCTTATGCAACAAATTCCTTTAAGCCCAGTATTTAGCAGGTGGTTGGTGCCATTAAATGAAGAACAGTCATCCACTGGCATACCTGTTTATTGCATCATTATGTCACTTGCTCCCTCTGTGAGCCTGTGACAACCCACACATCTGTTCTGTAGGAACAGGTTGATTTCCAGCTCTCACTGGGCTAGCACAGCAGGGCTATATCCTGCTAATTCAGAAATTCCCCTACTTCATTTCACAGCTTAGTCAGCTCCCACAGTGACAAGGTATCTTCCTTTCAGCTGATCATCGAATAAGTTGGTATGTTTTCATTATGAATTTGCATCTGTTGGAAGTATTCCAAGTCTTGAAGAGGGAATGGGAAAAGATCTGAATCTGACATCTTTTCACTCCCGAATCATGAGTCTACACAGCACTCAGAGCAATAACTATCAGTAGCCACAATTACTGAGAGATTACTTGGATCCTGCTGTGCTACCTATTCTACAGACACCTAACAGAAGGGTGACATCTTCCCAAACTGTCAATAAACACAGAATAAGGGACTTGAGATATCTATAAGCATGCAGAAGGGACAAGTGTAATATACAGTACTGACAGACAAATGCATTCTGTCTGCTGTCTTAAAAACCTGAAGGACAAAAATCAGACTCAAAACAGGTGACCCATGGGGCCAGTCTAGCAAATATTTACTTGTGGGCAATCAAACACAGGAGAGTGAGGCACTGCTGGCATAGCTGACTGACACTGAGTAACATCCTCCCAACTCCAAAGTATTATTTACAACTGGAGGCAGCTTTCAGTACAGATTGAGAGCAGAGCTTCAATTTACACTTTTTGGAACCATGCTGAGAGGGGATTCACTCTGCCATTTAGACAACTTCCATCTTGAGTAAGTTTATCTTTTGATTCAGCAAGAAAGTCAGAGTTAGAGTCTTCCTCTTCCTGTTCCATCAAAACACACCTCCCTTGTCACACCCACCTGGTGTTTGCTCTGGTGTTCCTCCAAGTGCTGGTGCAGACTGCTCATGTCTGGTCAAGCTCACAGCTTTGAAAAAAACAAGAGCAACTCTGTTTAATAAGGCAGCACTGACACCTTACACGTAGCATATATTCACTGCTAGCACATTTATGTTCATTTACTCATGCACTGCTGTCAGGCAGTGAGTGTAACTGCTTGGAACATGTCACTTGTGTGCCCTACAGATTTTGTGCACCATGTTCTATTTTCTCCATCGTTTAATTTTGCTGGTACAAGAGTCATCACACAGGAGTCCCTGTGCAGCATCAGTAGTTGGTGATGAAGGATTACCTAAGAATCCCAAAATATTTGGGGAGATGGTGTTGGAAAGAACATATATTGCAGTGTTGGAAAGAAAATTACCTTTTAAGTTAATAGTTCACTTAGCACCCAGGTTGGAAAGTTTTATCAGTTCCTATTATATAGGTGAGAGCAACGTGAGAGGTCCAATTTGAGTATAAAGACTAATCTGTGTTTGCAAAATTCTCTAAATTAGGACGGCCAAGCTTTATTTCTGCTTGGAAAGGTATTTGCATGGCACTCCATACAATCCTATGGTTTTCCAGCACCTAGGTCCTCCTGTAGAAGCCAGTAGAAAGGATGTGTTGCATGGACATTGTTTCCTTAACAAGGGAATTCTGAATATATTCAAAAACTCATTTGAGACATTAACAGCTATTTCTAAGATGTCTAGCATATGTCATACGCATTGATTAATAATTATAATTAAATAAATTAGTAATAGAGGAATTTTTCTGTAAAAATGGTATCTATTTAAGACAAGAATACCGCATATTAGCCACAAATAGAAATTAAGATCTAGAAAAGACAAACTAGTCTTGGAGCATTTAATTTTGGCATTTTAAACAGACACATCTAGACACAACCTTTATGTCCTCTGTCAAACTCACTAACTCGTCATTATCTGAGTAAAGCCCAAAGCAATCTGAAACCTAAATTTGCCACCTCAGTTGGATAAATACTGACTGCTCCACTGTGCACCCATCAGTGGGATATGGCCCTAGGGGAGCAGACACAGGTGTGCCACACAAGCAGAAATACTCAACGGATTTTGGTGGTTAAAGTTTCAGGAAGGGAGAGCGCTCTCTTGGACTCGGCGGGCCCCTTCACGCTGTCCCTCAGGGAGCGCACGCTCTTCTGGCGGTTCCGCGCGAAACGAGCCCTCTTGATCTTCCACATTGCCGCATCACTGAGGTTGGCCACGTTTGTCCGGACAGCAGTGATAGCTTTGCAAATGCAAGGGACCAAGTTAGGATTCATTCCACAGCATGGGGAGGCCCTACTGCTGGCAAGTGCCAAATGCAACTGGGCCCCAGGTCCCACTCAAGCCAGGAAAGTTTCAAATGGGCCCACGGGGTCCACCTGCAAGGTACTCAGTCGCATGCTCTCATTCTGGAAACCATGAAAGTCCAAAAGGTGTAAGTATGTTAAAAAATTATGCTGTTACTTGGTCAAAAACAGATTCTTGAAACTAAAAACTGAATTTCAGGCTAAGAGGATATGAGGTGCCTCCTTTTTAAAAGGGCAGAAATCTCACAAACTCATACCTAACCATGGCTACGTATAACCATGGTTAGGTATAAACATCTAGTTTTGCCTCACTAACCTGTTCTGCCTACTCTTACCATCCTGATTTTGAACTCAAAAAACCTGTGAGTGCTAGTTACGGAGTTACAGTGGTGTTATCAGCAGTATCACTGCATGTGTTAATGAGATCACCAATACTTTTCCATACTCGTATCTATAGTGCACTGAAATCCTTTGAGTTTAATCATCTGAGTGGCTGAAGTCAGTGAGCCCAAGCTTTACATCACCCATGTCTTTGAAATGGCAAAGAGAAAGGTTAAAAAAAATCTGAACATTATCTTCTGCTTATTTTAAATCACTCCAAAATATTCCTATTTAAAGATACTGCCCTACATTTGCAGCCAGAGGTGTTAGAAACAAGTGCCAAGATTCCCTCCACAGGCCACAGCAGCAGTTCCCAGCATTGGGTTAAGCTACTCACATATGGAGAAGAAAACACCTTTGCAGTTCCACCCCTCTCCTGTGCAGCAGTAGCAGCTGCTTTTTTTAGACTTTTTTAGGCACTGGGCTCCCCACAAAAGTAGAAGGAAGCATTAGGCTGCTGAGGGAACACACATTGTTCAAACAGCTGTTCCCATCTCCTTCAGGAAAACCAGATGGAAATAGATCTGACTCATGGACCACCACTTGGGTTAGGAAGTTTTCAATTATTCAGCATTCTAAAAATTGTGCATGAATTAATTTTTTGTCCCTCCCTAGTGAAAGGAAGGAGATTTGGTTTCTCATCAAGAAACCAAGTATGAGCAGGACAAACATTTTAAAACATGTCACCCCAAGAATAGTTAACCGAGCACTGGCTGTAGGAGTCCATGTATCTCTTGTGCTGTGCCCCACACACTGGGGGGTTTTTGGGGGTCTAACAGCTCCTAGGACTTCATACAGGCCACCACAGGACAGCTTAGGCATGATCTGGGACTTGGAGAATAGCAAATGTGACAGTATCAGAACATCTCCAGTAGAGTAAGTGGGTTAATGCAGCTTGCAGGTCATCACAGAATCAGACCACAATTCAACCAAGGCTGGCAATCACATCCTAGTGAGAGAAAAACATGACACCCAAAGTGCAACAGAATACAGCCTAATCTGTATTCAGGAAGTAAAAAATGCTCACTTCAACTTATTTTATTTTGGCCTGAAAGATAACATAATTTCAGAGAATTTATATGTGTGAGACTCTTGCAGGCAGCTAAAATTCCAGAAGCTGATAAACAGTGATCAGATTGATTTGAATTCTGCTTACTTGTTGGGAAAGGAAATTCTTTGTTGCAGTCCAGATGAAGCTGTGCCTCCAAAGACAGGGTCTCAAAGCGATTCACAAAGAACTCCCAGCTCAAAGCTGGGATATCTGCTTTTAGAAAATGAAGTAGCAAAAGCTTACTAAGAATTGTGGGCCTATCCTTGACAACTGTGTCAAACTGGAAATCAAGGCAGAGGCAGAGACCCTATAGAGGGAAACAAAACAAACAACACATAACTGAGATATGAAATCTTTTAAGGATTTTTTTAAAGCAAAGGGAGGTCAAAGCTCCTAACTCCTCCTGTCACTTAGTACAGGATTAAGGTTTAGCTCTACCAAGTCCTATAAATCAGAACTAATGCTACTGATATCAGTGGGAAAGTAAGGTAAGTAAAGAGATAAATAGGCATCATATTTTGAATGTAGAATTTTCTAAGATTTTGAATAATACAAAAGTACAGGCAAAGTTCTATCCTACTGCATATTTGGTACACAATATCAAAGTACTTTGATCACACTCACAATCCAAGAAAAACCTTACATTTAGGCACCTGAATCAAGCCTTTAATTACAAAAAGAATTAATCAAGGGGAAGAAAGATTACATTGTGAAGTGTATCAGAGGCACCTTGCCTCAAAATTCTTCTGTACATTATTTGTACTAGAATTTTGTCTGTAGGGTCAATATTAAGTTTGAGAAAGAAGCTCACACTAAATATGAAAGTGCAGTATAGTGGTCTCATTGAACCCAAGTTCAGTAACAGTGTCATTAAACTCAAGTTCTCTGGAAACTATTTTGAGAAGGTACCAAATGGAATTAAACTAGCACATATTAACAGCTTTTTGTAGGCAGTAACCCTGAACTCCTTAAGATACATACTCATCCTATTCTCCAGAGAACTAGAACTGCATTGTTCTGTGAGATTTATTTTTTATCTTTCTGTTCTCACTTTTATATCTGTTCAGATTTAATCCTGTGAATCCTGACTGGCAGGCTCTCTCACATGCTTAAAATTACATGCCTAAGTAAATCTTGTAAATATCAAGACCATGTTTGGTTTTGCTCAAATGTATTTTCTCCTGTGAGCTCAGCAGGGTCTCATAAGACTTAGAAATATATATTTTTAATTGAAAAATATCAAATTATTTTCAAATAATCAAAAAACATTTACAGTTTTCTACAACAGCAATTCAAGCACAATAGTATTCCTCTGCAGTCATCAAATTATTTATGCTTGGACTTGATCTTAAAAATTACTTTTTCCATGGTCCCAAGTTGGAAGTAGGGCAGTATCATTTCCCTTGGTTATTCTGTGCATATGTCAAGCACCAAGACCATTAATGCTTGCCTCCAGAGGTATTAGCAGTGACTGTGATGCTGCACACCTGAACTCCAGGTGAAAAGCCAGTTTCCCCTTGGAATGCACCCACCTGTAAAGCTGGCCTCTTTATGGTGTCAAGTAATAGCCCAGCCCTTGTAGCCACGGCGGGGTTGACATCTTCCACAGCAGTCAGGAAACAGCAGAATGCATGAGCCAGAGAGTACTTCAGGAGGTGGTTTTTGGTCACAGAGTGAATATCCAAAAATCTGCACAACACAGCCACTTTCTCAACTGCAGCAGCGTGCACCCAGACAAGGAAAGAGGCATACTCATTTAGGCAATGGTTTATGTACTGATTAATACACATTTCCTAGAAATATGCACAGCTGAGAAAGTAACAATGAAAAACAGCTAGAAAGAGTTGTAATTTTGATTTTTATTATCCAAAATGTCTCATCTCCACAATTTTACTGCATTGTTGTGCCATAGTTTTGCACCAAACTATCTCCAAAATTCTCCAAAGCAGCAAAAAGATCATCATCTATTATATGTCTCCTCAGTTACAGCAGAGAGACCTCTACCTCTTCAGAGAAGAAACAAAGAGAAAATAGAGTACATTTCTCAGGCCTACCTGCTTCAAATCTCATCTTCCAGTCTTTACTGTTGAAATTGCTGTTTATGATTGTCCAGAAAATGTCGGCCCCGTGGGGAAGCGAAAGTGCATGAAGAAGAAGTGGGACTGCCAGGGAAGAAAGCTGGGAGAACTCAGACTTCACAACTCCCCATAAGCTGGCAAGACAAAAGAGAGCAAGCCTGCTTATAAAGACACTCCCTTGATATCCATTCATCTATATGTGAAGAACTTTCCATAAAAATCTTTATGAGCCATGCTGGGCACTTATGTGAATACTATGGAATGGATTGTAGTGAAACAGAGTAGGAAAACAGAGCTACTCACAAATCTTCAACTACAGCACTTTTTCTTGAAAATCCAGGTTAAATATTCCTCACTTTGAAATACTTCAGATTTTGAAAGAGTTAGCCTAATTCAAAACACAATCTATGCTACAAATTAGGAGTTTCAGCATCACCAGCTACATCACATACATCAGCTACATCTTGGCACCACAAATCATGTGCATCCATGAATAACTAAGAAGTTGGATATTCACAATTTTCTGGTATTTAGATTCAGGACAGATTCTCTAGGCTTCTAAAATCCTAAGCCTTGGGGGATGCTCAGTGAAATTGATACAAAGCAGCTGTTAAGTGCTGACAAACACACTGTTTCAGAAGATCATGTGCTGGTGTTTATTCAGCTAGTTTTCTGCAAAATTGCCTTTCTCCAAAGAAAATCTTAAAATGCACAACTTTCAATCCAATTCACACTGATTCTACATGAAACTTCCTTTCTCTCATAAAAATAAGGTGAAATACTTGTGGTCTCTCAGCTTTAATGCCAAGGCCCTATAAATTGTGTGCCTGCCTCCACAACATCCTATATTTTACTTTTTACAGTCCAGGAAGATATGTCAGTCTCAGGTAATGGTATTATTGAATATGAGAGACTCTGACTCATTGCAAAAGAGGTGGTTCAGGATGGAGTAGGGTACATTGGTTTCATTTACATCTTAATTAGCCCATGCAATGAACTCTTACACATTTCTTAATCTTTCCACACTTCCCTACAACTCTTGTTAATTTTCCAGAATAAACTTGCAAATTCTTTGACACTAACAACAAATGTATACCTAGAGGACCAACAAAGCATGAAAACAAAATGCTACATAAGAACCCACCTTGCAATCAGCATGTGATCTTGAATATAGGCAAGAAATTGTGGATGGTCTTTTCTTGCTATATACAGGCATTCCCCATGAAGACACAGGATCTTCAGACAATTCAGCATGTTAAAAAGAATGTCTGGTTCTTCAAACCTTGACATTTCCTGTGTAAACAGATGTTATTCTCTCAACACAATGACACCACTTCACCAACAAAACAAGTTGGTAAACTAACAAGTAATCAGTGTTACCTGCAGTATAGTGTATATGAGCTTCAAGGTAACTGGAAGCTGCTGATAACAAAACTTTCTTTCTGTGTCATTCTTTATCGCTGTTAAAAAGGCAAGTTACAGACAACATTAAAATTCTTTTATCTATGGGCAAAATCAAAGTAAAGAATGTTAAGGTGATGAGAATTGAATTAATTCTAGGCACGTTAACCCTGCAGTCAGTAAAGTTGGCACACCATGGAATGTGGCATGTAATGTTTTTGCTGCTTTATATGTTGGAAAGGCCAAGATTTCTTTTAACACTTTTTTTGGGAGACAGTCACACTTGCTATTGACTTATTTGCAGCCTATTTAATTAATACATTGAAAGAATTAAATGCCTTTAAAAAGTGACTGTGCACTGCTGGACTTGAAAGACTGCTTCAGAAACTTTTACTGTATATGAGTATAAGCATTTCTTTTAAAGCCTTACTGCAATAACCTTTTCAGCCTCTACCTACCTGCATTCTCTGTGGTCTCTGTGTGATTTCCTGGGTTTTCTCCATGCTTTGGTGCTGATTTGTCTTCCTCTTCTCCTTCAGTTCCTATAATAAACTCAGGTCTAGTATACAGAAGACTATCCTCGAGGTTATCTGTGGGCTCCTTTAAGAATATAATAAGTTAAATTCATTTCTTGATGTTATCTACATACATGAGGCCATATCCTGCTGTCTAAGCTACATTTGGTGTGACAAACTGAGTTCAAATGAGGCAGACTTTGTTTAGTTCCATGTACATTTGTGCACTCAAATCACCTGCATATCTAGGATTTTTCATCAGCAAATGCATACTGACAGAAGAGTGTGTTTCAGACAAGGATTTAACAGAAACTGTATATCCATATTGGAGCTGAGGTGGATTCAATCAAAGGACCAGTAGTTCACCAAGTTTGTCATCCTTGCCTGAAAGGAGCAACAGACAGTAACCTAACTACTGTAGAGTTACAGGCTTAGGGGCAGGACCTACCTCAACCACTTTTACATTGAAAAAGGTAAACTCCAGTTACTTCTGCCTATGGCCAGGAAGCCAGTATTAAAGGCTGCCATTGTGACATTTATGTTGTAAATTCTAGGGTGAATTCTGGAAGTGCCCCAGCACCCAAAGACTGCACTACTTGCTAATTCTCAGTTGAAAAGAGAATCTGTACTGGAGGGGCATGAGATGATTTTTCTAGCACAAGTTATTGAATACCACGTGCAAAATAGCTTCTTCTAGCATACACATCAAATGAAATTCTGAAAATTTGATACATAAAACGACATCACTATTCCCTCCACTGAAAAAGAAACCTAATAAAAATCTGCTACTAACATGCCACAGCAAATGAGCACCAGAATAAATGGAATGATGCCTTCTTCTCAACTATCAGATGGAACATTTACATCTAATAGACATCCAGCTTAAATAAATTGATCATACCACCACCACCACCACAGAAATGCTCCAATTCTTCTGCAAAGCTACAGAGGACTTTAATGATGACTAGTGACTGGAGAGTACATATCTGTGTCTGACAAAGTTGGATGCTCAACCTGAAATACATTAGTTTTCCCACAGTGTTCAGCATTT
The DNA here is from genome assembly GCA_013398075.1 of Notiomystis cincta. Lineage (NCBI taxonomy): Eukaryota > Metazoa > Chordata > Aves > Passeriformes > Notiomystidae > Notiomystis > Notiomystis cincta. The sequence continues at coordinate 132,859 of VZRX01008756.1, read as the reverse complement.
CAGTCAAGCTCCAACTAAGGCTTGCTCACTTGACAACTGATTCACTCAAAATCATTAATCATTTCAAAGTATCCACTCTTTGCTTTTAACAAAATATAAGTATTAACATTTCACATTTTATTTGAGACACAGTATGACTGGAGTGATGCACTTCCAAAGTGAAATAGCACTTCAGTGTTCATGGGGGAAGTGTCCATAGTGGATGGATATTGCCATCTTCCCTGGGTTCTTCAAACCAATTCAAACTTAGGAAATTTTACGGTTCAATGGCATTTTGCTTTAATCTCCCAAACCCTTCATGCTAAAAGTCAGTGCAGCTTTGCTCCCTTGAGCACAATGGAATGAGAATAGTGAAGGAGTTTTAGCACACCAGTAATACAGACCCTTTCCTGCTCTACTTACCACAAGCCTGATTTCTTCCTTTGGAGCAAGCTGTTCTAGCAGCTCAAAACCCAGCTGGTAACACAGAATGCTAGACTGGCACAGACCACATTCAACTGCTTTTTCATCTTTCTGACAGGTGTGAGAGCCACCCCAGGGTGCCTGAAACACATTGTTTATGATGGATATTATATCTTTTGAGATGCTGTTCTCTAAGCCCAAAGTGACACCATCATCCTGAAGTTCCATCTGAAAGAAAGTGAAAAGAATAAGGATTTATTATTCATTTAAAAGGCAGAGCACAAAGTGTCTGTCTCTTCCTACATTTCTGCTAGTTTTGTACTACAGTACTGGGAAGATAATCTGAGATAAACTGTAACTCTGAATTTTAAATTGCCACTGGTGTTAAGGCCTAAGCTCAAACAGCTAGAGTAAATAGACAATTTCAAGCACAGAATCCATTAATTTTACCTGGAGACTGTCATCCAAAACATTTGTCCTTGGATTCACAATGTGCAAACTTAGCTATCCAAAAATAATGTATCTAACCTAAGCTTATCAACAAATCTCTGCCCCTAGTCTGTAAAAATAAATCCTCAAGGAAAAGTTCCTTTCATTAGTGTGAAGTTAGTATCTCACCTGAATGTGGAGGTATCTAACTTCATTGAACATGAATCTGTAATTTCTATAAAGACAGATGACAGCTGTACTGGGATTTAAATGCCTTACACTTCATGCCAGGCCCTTAGCAGAAAGAGAATCAACATAGGAGAGCCAAAAGTGACTACAGAACTTCGTCGTCCCTTCCATGTGGATGTTTTTCTTCTACAAGTACCTGCTTCAGGATTAGATCAAACATCAGAATAAAGCAATTAAGATTCATTTCTTCATCTTCACACTCAAAATCAATTGTTTTTCCACTAGGATGTCCAAAGTTCTTGAAAGGGCTGTGAAAAGGACTCCGTATTGGACTCCGAAATGGACTCTGGAAGGGGCTTGGGAAAGGACTCAGCGTGTTGTGCTGAACTCTGCGCCCAGGGTCAGAAGCAACGCTTACCTGGAAACAGACAAAAATCAGCATGTCCAAATGACTGTGGGACACTTAAGCAATCTCATTCTGTATGAAAATGCCAAAAATAGCAAGAACTCTGACAGCCTTGCCACTCCCTTCTGTAGCTTTTTGCAAAACATACACGTGTCCCTTAACGCCACTGAACGATCAGATAGGATGGAAGTACAGGAACCATATTCTGCCCAGATGTATACATCCTCCTCAGCTGAGTGGCTGACATCCATTATGTTATTCCTACTAAGAATTTCAGCATCATAAACCAAATTGAAAACTGGTGCAGGCAGCAAAGCAGCCATCAGGTTACAATGATCTGCTCCATAATCCATGGACTGACTTTGACAGCAGGAGGCTAATAAAGGAGTCCACCTCCAGAGAACTTTGTTAACCAAGGCTGTACCAAGGATATAAGTAGCTGGAAATGAACTAGGCACAATGGCAATAAGCTGTGTATGACCACAGCAGGCCATCTAAAACACCCTGAGAACCTCCAGGCACTGCAGGGATATACCCACTTAGATGACACACAAGGTCAATTTTCAGGCCAGCTATGGTCTGAAAGACCACTCAGAATTTTGACCATTTCTTCTGCTCAGTTTAGAAGTGATCATGGGCTAGGTGTGGCAGTGCTCTCTGTAGAGCTACATGAGAAGACTGGCAGACCACATGTAAGGAATCATCAACTGCCAGATGCTGTAGTTCCTTAAATCTAAAGAATCTGGGCTTTCAAGCAACCTTGTTCCTGGCGTCCTTGAAGCACTTTATCCAAACTACTGGGAAGATAAGTCACATCAGACCAAGCATGTGTAGTGCTTACATATTTGTACATGTTTTCTTCCAGACCATAAGCCTTTGACAGACAACTTTAGATCAAATTCTGCCTGTCTTGTGTTTGGGACAAAAATGCAGGGAACCAGAAATAAATTCTGCTCTCTCACCCTTTCAAAACATACCTGGACCCACCAAATTCATACCAGAATATAAAAGGTCATTCTGGATGACCATTTGTCCATAACAATTTGTTCCTGATGGTTATTAATAGAAGGTGCAAAGAATAAAAAAGGTTGGAAAGGATACCAAATTCCTACCTAGATTATCTTTACACTTTTATATGATAGAGTGATATTAACTGAAGTCATTCCAATTTTCTTTCATTTTCAAAATGATAGTGTTTTCAATCAAATGCTGCCATATTGAAAGATGATTTTTAATTCTTCAATGTGGACTCTATTAGGAAGACTGTTATAAGCAAAAAAAATAAGCAGGATAAATAAGTTACCCTCCGAGCTGCAAGATTTCCTGCCAGTTCACTGACTCTTGATTTCCTTTGATTTGCTAATTCTTTTACAGAATTCACTCCATCAGAAAACATGCTGATTAGTAACTGAAGAGGAACAACAATGTCTAGTTCAGACAGAACCTGAAGAAAGACAATAAAAAGAAAGCATGAGTTTCAAGTTGGATCACAAACAAAAGCTACTTTATATATATTTTTGTAACACGATCCTCAGTTCAGAAAGTTCCGAGCACTTAATTCTGGGATTCAGTGAGGTGAGATGCAATCTTAGATAAAACAGGTACTTCCAAAATATTTGTTGGCATATACTTGCTGCACCTTGAGATCAGTTTTATGCACAAACACACAGGGATGTAAGGTTATTCCACAAAAATATTTCTGTAAAGCAGAAGTATTACCAATACTTGAATGAATAACTATTTATTTATTACTACTTAAAACTGAATGCCTTTTATTATTCTAAGAATCTGGTCAGAATGGTAGTCTACAGGTGTCAACATAGTGACAGGATTGTTAATTGCACATCACTTAGATTATTCACCATCTATTATGCCACCAACACTCAGATAAATGTAAACTTATTTGTACTTGTCATTAAGTGTTATTAATTCAGGAAAAACCTAAAAAAATTATACTTTACTTGATAACTCTGTATACCTGAAAATTTAAATTACAGTCAGGTAAATTGGTCTTTGCAGAAGCTTAATTAAAATAACCCTCAGCAGAAAAGAAGCAATAATGAAAAGTACAGGTATTATTCTGAGGTGCTGTGGAAAATTTTATATCCTTTTTGAATTCATTGCCCTCAGCTGACATGATCATCCCTGTAGCTTTTAATATGAACATTGGGTGAATGCCAGTTTTGTGGGCAAATATAGCACAAAAGGGCCAGAACAGCAGAAAGCTTGGTGGGTACAGAGCTAGTCTAATCCAGCTCTTCATATGCAGAAACTACAAGCTGTTTCTGGAGTCTGGAACTAATTTTGGAATCTACAGACCAATTTCTGTGGAGACCAAAAAGCAGTGCTGTAAAAAAGTCAGCCAATGGCATGGCCCTGAAGACCCAACTGACAAAGGTAAAAGAAATTCCCAGGCTTCCATTTTTAAATAACAAAATCATTTAGGTTGGAAAAGATCTCCAACAGCACCAAGTGCAACCTTTGACTGATCCCCACCTTGTCAATTAGGTTACTGCTCGTGATGGGTTGGCAACACTCAGGATCTGTCTATCAACCATCCTTATACTGGAGCTAAGCAAAGGCAGAAGGGGTGCATCAACTTTGGAAAATCAGGTTCTTTTTCAAAATTATCAGCTGTTTCAGCATGACTTGTCAAGCAAGGACACTTACATGCAGCCAGAGCAATGCCTGCTCTTGCACAGAAGATGGATACCCTGTGAATCGACAGCTAATAAAGCCAAACATCTCCTCCAAGGAGAAAGGGAGAGGACAAAGCTCAGTGTCAAACATTTTGCTGAAAAATAGAACAAAGATGCAGCATCACTGAGTTAGCATGGCATACACTGTGTGAGATAGAAGAGAAAACTGATAGAAGGCTAATCTCACTTGCAGCCTCACCCTCCAGGAGCTGAGCCAGGCTGCTGATACCACTTGTCCTGACTATACAAGGTCATCTCTGAATCTGGTGATGCACCTTAAGAATTGACATCACATATGTTCTGTTGCATTTGATAGTAAATTTTCCAATATCCAATACAAGAATTCGAAAATTTCTCATCTCACTAGTCCATTATTCCATGTTTGCACTAAAAAAAGTTTACAGCAACACCTACAAATATGAATTTACAGTCACTTTCAGAGCCCTGTCATCAGTTAAAAAGCAACATGTAGTTTTACTGTCAAAGTCATAAACCAGAGATAAAATTATGACTCTGCCACCATTCTTATTCTGATGTTTCCTTTGCTCAGTAGGGGAAGATACTAGCTAAATAAATACATAAATTCCAGCTCTACTAATCCCCACCATTTCTCATCAACTGGACAGGAGGAAAAAGATGCTGCAGGAAGCACACTAAAAATGTGCCTTGCTCACACCAAAGAAGCATCCATGTAGTTGGCTCTTGATACATATTCAAAGATTTCAGGAGGGTTAAAAGGAAAATTTCCCAAAGCTTCAATCCTTTAGTCTAAACACAAGTTATAAAAACAAGTCCAAAGCATTCACTCACTACTGTCTACTGCACACACAGGCATTTTTATTAGTTGCCATTATCTCACAATGCTAAAACCCTCAGCAACCGTGTGCAGAACCAGAATGACCCCAAGAGGTGCCTGCACACCTGAGCACCTCCCGGAACTCCTTCAGCTGGGTATCGGGCACCTCGGTCCTTATCGCTTCCAGCCATTCTGGCATGATGCACTCCCACACCGACTGGTTGATCACGTTGTACGGAATCAAGCACAGGATTCGATTCAGCCCTTCTTTCAGCTGCGTTACAGCACTGCATGACTTGTCCCAGTATCCACCAACCTGTGGGCATTTCCAAGAGTTATACATTTCTAGTCCCTGTAACTCGCTCAGTATCACAAATTTGCTCTGTGTGTTGCAGCCAGGAAGTTTTAGGAGGTGATCATTAATACCTTCAAGGCAGAATTTCAAATTCAGCCATGGAGCTGCATTGGTTTTTCCTATTTCATTTGACTGACAGTATACAAAAGCATTGTCCAAGACTTAAATGGAGTTTGCTCACTTCCAGGCTATGATTCAGTGTATTATTATTTACAATTCTCAAAAAGGCACAGAGTTATTTGGTCAAACTTGCACCATCACTTTTTTGCTCTGTGCAACTTGTTACAGTGCTGGGTCTTTATTTTGATAAACTTGGTCTGTACAAGGTGTTCTTTCATGGGTGTTTGTTCAGGGGTTTTTTTTGAAGAAAGGTTCTAAGTGATGGAAGCAAAAAAATAGGCTTCTAAGTACATAAGTAATTGGCATACAGAGATTAATTATTCTAACTGACCTCGTCTCACATCTGCTGTTCCTGACTAATGGCTCTAGAGATGCCTGCTGTTTTGGCAGCAATTATTGGTAATCTCAGCCAACAAACTATTTTTCCTTCATTCATCATAGCTAATTTCATGGCTATTTGTCTTCATGTTCTAGTGAAGCCTTGCAAATCTGGCAAGTTTTTGGTCTAGTCTTAAGTATTACAGTAGGGGGTAACAAAACTCAAAAGAGGGGTTGGATCCAAGAAAAATATCTGTAAGAGATTACAGCATGAGGTTCAGTCCTTTCTTTTCCCCTTAACCTCAAAGCCATGGCCTCTTTTGTTCAGTTCCCAACATTCCAAGCATCCATCCACCTCTGAAATTGCCTCAGCTGTCCTCCAATCCTCCCACAGCCAGGTGTATCTCACAGCAATGGTTCAGAGGAAAACACACATCCATGCTGGTCTGCACAGGCACAGCAAATCCCATACACTGGGTCATGAAAAATCCACAGATGCACAGCTCATGCCTGATGATGGAATATATCACAGGAAGTCTTTATCCCCCTTCCAAGTCTAGCCAATTTTAGGAAACAAGCCCAACATGTCCTCTGGACATCTTACATGAGAGGCTGAGAAAAAGAATGTCTTACAAAAGCATGACTAAGTGGTGATTTCTGCTTCATAGCTAATGGACAGAAAGAATGACTCTTTCTAGAAGGGATTGCACCAATGGTTCCACTTAAGCACCCTGGATAACCTTCCAGATAGCAGCAACAAGGCAAACCATGTCAGCCTGGTCTCCTAACTGAGTCACTCAAATTTGGTCTCTGAAGTCAGCACCAGTATTCCCAGAGTTCCCTTCAGTTACAACTATGTGATTTCATAAACCTTAATTCACAGCTGCAGGGATGAAGTATCCAAAGAGTAAAGAAACATCACTAAAGGACAGGCTTATATCTGGGGGTAGGCAAATGATACCTTTTAGCAAAGACAAGTTTGGGTACTTCAGCAGCATAATGAAAATGTGCAGCTATCAAAAATGTACAATATCTTCAATACCTAGATTATTCTTCCAACCTGCCTTCACATTAGTGTAAATAATGCTTATATTCTAACACAGTAAAACTAAAAATGCTACGAAGAGGAAAAATTCCCAAATTCCACTGCTCCCTCTATCACTGAGACCTCTTTGTCTTCTCATAGCTGGGAAAGAAAAGGTGTTTTTACTTAAGACCTTTATCTCTGTGGCAAATAAGAGAGCCTTCAGATAAATCACTCTTACCCTGGCAAACTCCATTGGCTTGGGAAGGAGGCACATAACCATGACATCAAACCGGACATCACAAACAGTCTTCAACCACTTGGTCACAAACTGGGGCTTCAGCTTTTCAACCAGGCTACCAACTTCATCATCCATCATGTAAGCTGTGGAGTGAAACCACTGGAACACCATGCTGACCAGCCTTGCTAAACTCTCTGTGGGTGTATTCTCACTGGGAGTGCAAAGGCTCACCTGGAAGAGAGAAACACAAACCAACTTTCATTTCTCAAATTAAAGGTGGGAAATTTTTTGTCTACTATATTTTGCATATTCTCAGAGTTCATGAGGATGAAGATTACATAGAAGACAAATGAGATTATCAGTTTTAAGTAGAGGTTGGTACAGGACAAGTGACAAAGCATTTCATAACCAGAAAATAACAATAAAATGGGAAACAACCCGGGCAATGAATTTTTTTGTTTACTTTCAACACTAAAAAAATCAGTATAGAGTGCTTTGACAAACATTTTGGTTTGAACTTTAAAATTATTTTTCATTTCAGGATGTACTGTAATACCAAGTAAAATACACAACATACACACACACATATATATAAAATGTCCCAGATAAAAAGACAAGTCAAATCAAGAACTTCAAAAATTCTGAAAGAAGATGCCTACTTAATGTAATAAGTGATCTTTACTTTGCAAAAAGATTCCAATCTTGAATTTTTGTCCTCATTTGGGGCATGAATATGAGTTTTAAGTCCTCAGAAATTCTTACATAATAATTAACATTCTTCTCCCCTTCTCCAAACTCTCTAAAATGATACCTGGTCTGTAAAGCTGTCACAAATCTGAGACCAAGTTTCTGCCTCAGTTCACAGGCCAGCACACTGCTAAGCTCTTAATTACCTGCTGTTTGAGCTCTTGGTATCCTCTGGGGATAGGAGACAGTTTCAAGTCAGGCAGCTGCACCGAATGCAAAGAAAGGATGACAGGAGAATTTAGAAGCTCCTTTAACCACCTATCAATTATTCACTGTCATTTCCTAGTGAAAACTGTACTCTCAGCACTTGGAAACCTCAAACTGGTGACCACTGCCTCGCAGCAAGTGAACAGAAAAGAAATGTTCATGTCACCTCTGGGGAAAGAAATGACAGCACTCCTTCCCAGAGAAGATCAGAACCCATTTAACAAATGTCTTCCCATGATTTTTCTTGAGATGAAGCAGCTATCAACCCTCTTGCCAATTCAAAGTACAGTCTTCTGCTTCATTGCAGGTTGAAGTGTTTTGCGTCCCTGTGTTTGGCTCAGTTGAGCATTAACTCAAAGGCAGTATCAGCTGGCAGCCTTTTTAGCAGGAACTCTTGACCTCTATGCAGTTTCTGCAGGAAAGATAGTCATTTTATGACAGAAAACAGCAAACCAAGACTTCTCACAACCTGTGTGGTCATCTCTGTCAATACCCACTACAGAGAGATCAAGAGATTTTACAAGAATGGAACGGAGGCAGTGAGTTCTTCCTCCCTACCACAAAAAGGTACACTTTGACTGTCAGGGATGAGGCATGTACAGTGAAACATAAACTGTTCTGTTCCCACTTCAATTCTTCTCCTGGAAATATAGACCTTCAGTCTTTATAAAACATGATTTGATACAGAACAGATGCATATGCCACAATAAAAAAAAAATTAAATAATAGATGCCTTTAATTCTAAAACAACATTAAGCAATAAAACCCACAAGAGGTCAGCAGAATATAAAGTTTATTCATGTAGTCCTTTGAAACTGCAGAGCAGCTTTTTTGGCACTATGGAATTCCACACCTACCAACCTGCCACCCAGAGATCCTATCTCTGTTCAGATAATGGATGAGGGCTCCTGCTATTTGCCCACCTGTCACTGGGTGACTGAAGAGAGAGCCTGAGAGGAAAGAGGAATTGGAAAGAGCCTGAGAAAGAGAATTCTCCTCGAGGAGAACTGCAGAATTCAGTTTCTGAGAACCTATCAGGCTGCAGCCTGGCCTGCTCATGAACTAGCCAGCAGCAGCCTTGCTGTTTTGGAATAATCTCAGGTAGGTACTGTAGAACCAGCAGGTTCTGTCAACCCACACCAGGTGAATGGAGTACACTGACTGACACAGCTTGATCAAGCTGACTGCAGGAAGGAACTAAGAATCCTCCAGCCTGTTCAGAGTTAAGAGAGAAAGTTCTGCTTCCAGAAGGTGATGTTGAAAGCTGGAAGGTGAAAAATAGATTTTTAGGGGATTGCCTTTTAAAGTTAAAATAATGGCATTCAGCAAGAGGCACTTGTGAACAGAAGCTGATGGCAAATACAAAGTGAATTAAAAAACTGAGAGTGAATAATTCTGTTACACACTTTGTAGAGAACTCAGAGGCAGTCAGCAGCTCGACCCAAATGAGTTATCAAATCTCCAAGTCTGACAGCTTCACAGGACAAATTTTTATTTACAAATCAAAATAAATCTCCAACTAAAGCCAAGAAGTGAGGAAAAAATAAAAAGAGGTAAAACAGTCTTCAGAAAGTAAAGGACAGGGAATCAAGAAGAGTGAGAGAGGAAAGCAAGAATTTCTTACCAAGAACCATATTCCAAACTGGCTCAGGAGGCGTTGGTCATGTTTGTCATCATCTTTATTATCAAAGTCTGTGTTGTCCAGGGAGTGATGGGAAGAGGACAAGCCCATCTGTCTCCTGCGGTTGAGTTCATGCTCCCTCTGCTCTGCATGAAACTCTGCTTCTTTCAGCAGGCTATAAAACAAGTGTGGTCAGTGAATGTACCTTTCCTGCAGTGGATACAGGCATCTAATCAAGAGTAACTAGATGTTAACCCATATGATGTTATCGCTTTCCTGAAACAAAACAACATCAAATTCTTGGATTCCGGGCTGACCTTCTCATCAGAACAACACTCTCAGCTGAGCCTCTCTCTGCTAAAGCAGCACAAGTCCTGATGTCCGCTCTCCAATTACCCCGGTGGAACTCACATCCACCTCCAAGGCTCCGCAGCAGCGCTCAGCAGACAGGCCGATGCTGCTTCAGGCCGGCTCTCACCTGATGACAGCCTCCACGGTGCACACGAGCTCCTCGGCGCCGCACTCGCGGGTGCTGATGGGCGGCGGCGAGGTCTGGTACAGGTGGGTCTCGGCGGCCGCGCCGACCTCGCTGCTGTGGTGGTTGGAGTGGCACCTGCGGCAGTAGCGCACGGGCCTGTTGCCGTGGCGGCCGCAGCAGCCCGCCGAGAAACACGTCACCACGGCCCGCCGGACGTGGGAGCTGCAGTTCTGCCACAGAAAAAGGCTCGTCAGCCACGGGCACAGCAAAGGGACGGCAAACAGGGGTGAGAGTCAGCGCCGGGGACTGGGCTCAAGTGCCGGCAACCTCCAACATCGCTCCGGGTAAGCACAACTCTATGCAAGCTTCTGCTGCCAAACATCGCTGACCTTCCAGAAAGGTAAGCTCGGGACTAAATGCTGAGCCTGGACTTAAATGTCACAGTTGCTCCTCTTCTGAAACACACCAAACTGACATTTAAGCCATCAACCTCAGCCTCCTGACTTGGAGCAGTCTCTAAATTTTACAGTAGTTCTCTTAACATCTGCTTATGCTTCAGGAGGTCTTTTGAAGTTACCGGCAGCAACAGGTAGATCCTTAGGAGTGCACAAAAATGGTGCCACCATGCCACAGCTTAAGCTATGTAAGGATCTGCCTTATCATAGGAAACTGTACCTTTGAAATGCACCTGAAATTTCTGCCACCTGGTAATCCAGCCCGACAGAAAAGCTTTCTTTGCCACATGAGAAATAGAATATGTTATACACTGTATTCATTCCTATTAAAGTCTTATTAAAACACATTAGCTGGTAGGTACTGCAAGCAGATTCTTTTTGTCAGCAATATTTTTAGAGCTGAGCACTGAAGATTTTCAGTTCATGTATTTTTAAAAGTACACATTTTTACAGTTTTTAGATTTTTTTGCCCTGTTTAGGATTAATCTAAGACTTCAAGGAGATGAGAAGATATATAAACACTTAGATTTAAAATTCATCTCTTTTCCTATCCTCTTCACAAGCAGAGTTACAGAATACAAACAGAGCTCAACTGCATAATTGAATTGCTTTACTAATTGCCACTTAAACTAAAACCTGCAATTCAAATCAACATTGGCAGTTTTAACAAAAAGAAACCTGCTGCTGCTGAATCATTTCCATCCACCAATAAATGCATTCATGGATAAACAGCGAAATTTTGGAATTGCACAAAGAAGAACACACTACACAGTAATGGAATGACATTCCACACAACATCAAGTCATGCCCCATCACACAAATGGCTGAATCTTACCTTCTTCTGACATATAGCAGAAATTTCAGCTGTAAGGGGAAGGCATACAAAACATGAACACAAAATGACCATCTTTCTGGTTTACTATGGCAGCCATGGGAAAATGAACATCCTGCAAGGAAGTCTCTGGGCTCAACTTGTGTTTCCAGTACTACTGAAACCCCTAAGCCTACAGTTCAGACACTGTACACTTAGGCCTATGGCTGTTTCCACTTTGAAATGCAGTAACAGCCTTGGTACATTAAGTGTGGTGTGCTCTGCAATCCATCCACCTTCTGCTTATGCTTCTGCCTCACAGACAGGGCTGTAAAAGCACACCACACCTTGCAGGAGCACAGCTGTGGCATGCTGTAGGAGACATGGCTCTGATGGGCCAACACTGCTTGTGAAAGCTCTCAGCTTTTATGCTTTTATGCAGTGAATATGGATGAACAATGTAGAAGCAGCCACTATGTCTGTGGCCCATAATTTCAGAGTGAAATGTTTGCATATTCAACCTGTAAGCAGTAGCTATTTGATCTGTTGCCCTGGCAACATATGATTCAGTAAGTTTAAGTAGCTGATTAAAAAGAAATACTTCCCTTAAGTAAATAAAACATTCTTAATCTGGATAACATTTCAACTAAAAGCAGACAGCAAACAAATCTCAACTGCTTAAGAATTTTCAGTTTGCAAAGCAAAGAGAGAGGCAGTGTCTTCATTCTATCCCTGGAAGGGTTATTTTAGATAATATGCTGATTAGTCTGTCAACACACTTTGTCTGCATCCTAGTAGTTGATAGAATATCAGGTTTTCCCTGGCCAAAGGGTAATGACTGGATGACTGGATCACCAAAAAATATTTTATGTCCTTTTCTGATATCCTTTGCAGTCGTGTGTTTAGATTTTCAGCAGCTTTAAGAGCTTTCAGATCAGACCCAGGCTATTGGAAGAACTAGCCCCATATTTTGGACACTGCTGTGGGACACAAATACTTTTTCAAAACTTGGCTTCAAATGTGAATGCTTCAAGATTTGAAAATCTGTTCAATTGTCTCTGCTTCCTCACACAAAAAGAGTTGCATAGTATTTCAGACAGAGGATTAGTTAAGTTCTTTGTAGCACTTTAAGGACATTAGGCAGTATTAAGTACAAACTACNCAATGTGGTAGGAAGGCCATTATTCTGAAGCTTTTTTCAAATTTTTTATAAATTGCCAGCTGGTTTCCATTACATCTCTTTGTTTTGCTGTCTTACTGTAAATTACCACTTTGCTGATGTTGGTCACCATGTTCAAGGCTTTCAAAAATTACTTTTAAGATCTAAATTTATCAAATTAAAAGAGAGTGTGCTCTGAAACAGCTAAGAAATGATAGTGAAGAATAACAGATGAATGTAGAAAAGAAACCAAGGTACCTCCACTGTTTTCTGTGAGTGTCCTTAGAAGCTATGCTTCTACCAAATTCAATTACTTTTCCCTGCAGGTTTAAATCAATGATGACTTAAAAACCTAAGGTGAGATGTAATTGCTTTTCCCACAGACAGTGTGATTTAAAATTGTCTGAAACTGAGGAGAAAAATCCACCTTTAGGTTCTGAACTACCTGTAACCTTGTCCATTTGAAGCAATGACTGGTACTGACTGTAAGTATTAGTACATTCTGTATACTAATGCAAACAAAATAGAAATTTAAAGGTAAAATAGTGTATTGGGTCTGAATAAAAATGAAAACAAAGTGAGGTTATTTTATCTCAGGGTATATTCCTTCCAAGTACTCGCCAATCCTGGATCAATTTCTTTGATCTCTGCTGCTTAGCAGTATATCTTAGAGACTAATCTGAAATACATGTTACAAAAAAGTACTGAAAGCTCTGCAAAAGAACTTTCACTGTAATGTTCTGGTTTTAATGACAACTAATGGATGATGACAAAAACATTTTGTAAGCATAAGGTTGTACATTAATGAGGTTTCCCTGTCATAGTGGATGCCTCTCACAGTATCTATTCTTTCAAAGACTTCAAATTAAAAACTCTGTTTAAGGTAGGTGCAAATGCTGATCATGTGGGGTAAATATCTGTAATCCTTATCCATACTGAGTGGCAGTGTGCTCCATGTATTTGAACAGGCTCACCTATATAAATTATATGCTAATCATACTGCAAAAAAGCCAAACTCCCGAGTTCTGGAGTCTGACAATATCTATAATTTCCCAGCTCTTGGTTCACCTACCCTGCAATTCTTTGGCTGCATTCTTCACAAAGATATAGGGGAGGTGGCTTATCACCCAAAGCCACAGACAGAGATGGGTCAATGCACATCTGAAATGCACGTGGAGAAGGAAAAGGATTAGCACCTCTGTTCATAGAAGCTTGCTGAAAAAGTTCAACATGTTAATGCCAGGACATAAAATATAACACAGCTTTGATCTGTGTTAAGAGCATTTAGTATTTTGAAAGAAAAGACTCAGCATGTGGCATACAAGATCTCAAACTATTTCTCTAACTAAAGATAGGGATGTGAGAGCCTGTAAAAAATAGGACCTATTTCAGTACCAGTATTATCCTTTTCCAAAAGACAAATACATTTTGTTATATACTCACATCACATATTCACTATACACTGCTTGTTTTTTCCCCCAAAGAGACAGCACTTAGAAGATCCATTGTTTAGAACAAGGTAATGGAAAGCTCTAGATTTTTCTCTCTCAAAAATGCCTCTTCCAGCAAAATCTAATTTTCAGTCTTCACAGTTTTCAAGTATAGAGCACAACTGCAGTGACAGAACAAAGACTCACAGTTCCCTTGGCAACATAGGCCCAGAGTTTGTCTTGCATTAGCTTTTATCCTTTCACATAAGTCAATTACAGAAAACAGTTACAGTTAACAGCCAGTTCCATGCACCTTTGTTCAAGTGTTTTGTACTACTAAGGAAACACTCAACAGCAGTATCCATACACTGTATCTTAACCACTCTGATCACTCTTACTCCAAGTGCAAGACTTTATTAAGACAAATACCTCTTTGAATGTTACTCATCTTTGTTAATCAAATCATCCATTCAAGTCAAAACAGGCTGTATTTTTCTGAGTGATGACTGATCAAGACTGGTTCTGTCAAAATTAGGCTAACAGATCACTCAAAAATATTCAGGTATTTAATCTGCAAAGCTTGCAACTGTACTTTTTTATATTTTGCTGTATTGTGTTATTAGCCTGATCACTACAACATGAAGGAACACCTTTCAGCATTTTTCCTGTGAGAGAGGAATCATTGAGTATGCCTGGAGTAGGCAGGAAGGTGGTCCCCTGCAGGACTTTTGAGAGGTCATCATTAAGTCCTATTACAGCCTGTGAAAAAGGCTCACTGAAGAACTGTTTGACTGAAGAAATTATATCAGTATACAAGCTGATGCCAGGAAAATTGGTTATACCTACATATTTAACTAGATACATATCAATTAACCACTACACATAACTGCAGTATGCTCTGGACTTTGGCTGCTGTTCTTGCCTCTGCTATCAAACTGTTCTGTGAGCCTGGTCAAACCTTTCTCATTTGTTTTTAGTTTACCTCCCTCAAAGAGAACTGCAGAGAAGGTAAGTAAAGCTTTGTTGCTATTTGCTTTAGGACACCTTCCAAGAAAAGGATCATAACCAGAGTAGGTGCATTGTATGAGCTTAATCAAGATATCATGTAGCTACATAATTGAAATAATGCTTCCTGTATACAGTAATATTTGTGCACATATTTATACACATACATGTGTATAAATATGTCAGGAAAACATTTACATGGATCAGCCAGCTTAGAACTTTATAAAGTGCTCTACGACCACCACCATGTTTCATTTCAAGATCTNGTGTTTAGATTTTCAGCAGCTTTAAGAGCTTTCAGATCAGACCCAGGCTATTGGAAGAACTAGCCCCATATTTTGGACACTGCTGTGGGACACAAATACTTTTTCAAAACTTGGCTTCAAATGTGAATGCTTCAAGATTTGAAAATCTGTTCAATTGTCTCTGCTTCCTCACACAAAAAGAGTTGCATAGTATTTCAGACAGAGGATTAGTTAAGTTCTTTGTAGCACTTTAAGGACATTAGGCAGTATTAAGTACAAACTACTTTAAAATTAAAAAAAAAAACCAACACTTTTGAACAGAATGCAGCAGTTCAAGTAACACAGTATGGAGAAATATCAGAAGCACAGCTTTGTACAACTATGATTAGTTTGTACCTACCCTTAAAATACCTCTTACCTTGTGGCAGAAGAACGTCAATCAACCATTCACTGTGATCCCTGTAAAAATTGTATGTATAATTAGCTTTCTTTTTATATATATGTATATATATAATTTTTTTTTTTTTTTTTT
>VZRX01008756.1:96049-110174 GCA_013398075.1 Notiomystis cincta | reverse complement strand
TTGATTTCCAGGGAAACCATTGAGGCCAAAAGTGGCCAGAGCTTAAAAGGAAAGGAATATTTATTAAGATTTTCTTTACTTATTCCAGTGAACCATGTTGTAACTCTTTGGAAAGGATACTTCATAACTGGGCAACATGTTAAGACCTGAAGGGACAGTTTATTGAGTATCTGGGCACTGTGGGACCTTTATACTCTCTCCCAGAGGAGGACTCGAGCTGGTTACAGCACTCAGTGAGCCCCCAGTCTGACCCTGGCTGATGATCCAAAGACATCAGGCCTTCCTCCTGCATGACATTATCCCCCAGCCTCCAGCACATTTCACAGGCCTTCAGACTCAGCTGTACAGCTGGTGTGATTTAAAACTCTGTAGCTGTAAACACCCTGGTCACAGCACACATTAAGAGTGGTGCTCCCAGGCAGCAGTCCTGGCTCCAGCCAGGGCCTCAGAGCCACACTGCTCCCCTCTTTCAGCACATACTCACCAGCTAAACATCTTTTACAACCTCACCAGGCCAAAGCTCAGCACTGCCTAGCACAGCAGCTGTACTTACCCAAACAACACTGATTGTTCTGATTTAAAAAATACTTATTTCTTTTAGTCAATTACTAAGCTGAGGAAGAAATAAATAACAAGTTGTATTGCAAAATTTAATTCTCCACACACAGAACCATACAAAATTGCAAGTGATCTCCCCTTGCCCCAAGCATGAGTCAACCAAATTATTCCTGGCACATATTTATCTAAAATGTCGTTAAAAACCTACAAGACAGTTCACTCCTTCTCCTGTCAATTCATCCGAATGCTTAATCATCTTTATCATATGAAGATCTCATAAAAAAAAATTTCCATTGCTGCCATTTAAGTGCATATTTTCTTATTCTGATCAACTGTAATCACAAGTATTAGTTACTGGTTTAGTTTATTTCTCCTCACAGCAACCTTTACATATTTTCATATGTTAATCACATCTCATTTCCATTTTTCTCTAAACTAGATAAACCAAATTTTTTCTGGTTTTCTCTTACTGTTCACATTTTCTAGAGCTCAAATAATTTTTGTTTCTTTCCTGGACTCTTCACAAATAGTACATGTTTTTCTTGAAGCTAGATGGACAAATTTGAAAATTTTACTCCAGCTGAGGCCTTGCTAGAGCTGTTAGAATAATAAACATAATGTGTTGGGTGTCTCATACACAAAAAAAATGTTTGTACATTGCTAGAACAATATTTATTTATTAGTGACTTATGGTCTTCTCTGATCTGCTGTTGGCACCCAGAGCTCTCTGCAGTACAGCTTTCAAGCTCGTATTGCCTCCATTTCCTTTGATTTCTCTCACTTCAGCATAGAATTTTACATTTCTCCTTTGGAGATGTTTCAGAACAGAATGGAAGTTGCCATAATTACTTGAATACATGTCATTCACACAAAGCACATGCTAGGAATCATCTTGGTAACACCTGCAAATCCAAATTCTATCAGCTAAGTAAAAAAATGAAAATATTTAATAACACTAGAGCCAGCACAGACTCCTGTAACATTTCCCACTGGTATACCCTTCCAGCTGCCAAGCCACTGGTAACTACTCCTGGAGTGTTTTCCTTACTCAAGTGGGGACCATGTCCCAGGTTGCCTGTTAGGATGTAAAATGACACAGCAACAAAAATGGAACATGGGCCAGGAAAACCATTGGGTTGCCACAAGAAAAAAATTACGTTTGCCCAATGATATTTGTTCTTTACAGGTCTCCACTGACTGTCAATTATCACCATATTATCTATTTTATAAAAGACTGTTTTGATAATTAACTCCACCATTTCAAAGAATTGAAGTTGACAAGTCTGGAACTTGCTGTGGGCTCTGCTTTCACAAGATCATACCATTAGTGCAGCAGTCTTTGATTCAAATGTACTGCTGCCAGCTCAAAGGGCATTGATCCTAACAGAATTAACTGTTCTGCTTCTGTAAATTAACAGAAACAACTTTCCTCCTGAAGAATTTCAGCAGTGTTATCAGATAGACAACCACCTTCCTACACTGAACTATGTAAGTAATACACCAGGATACTCCAGTGGAAATTAATATTGAGAGAAATTAATACATAGGGAGAATACTGGGCTACTGAATCCCAGTATGGAAAGGCTAACAGATTAACAGGTCAGACAGATGCAGAGCAGAACTCAAGGGAAAACAATACAAACACAGCACAATCACAAAAAAAGCTGTAGCTGATTTAAAACATAAGATAATGTTCTTTTTCTCTGAGTAAGACAGAGATGCTGCTATCTTTTTTACACAGGAGTATTTTAAAGCCATCTCAAAGCACAATTACCATGGTTTTTTCTTCAATTATATATATACTATATTCTGTGTAGAGATGGACCTTCACCAGAACACTCAATCTGTGTATTTTTTATAGGCCAGATACACATTTGCAAGCTCTTTGTGCATTTTTAAGACACCCACCCCAAAAAGACAGTCTGAAGTTATCCCCGCAGATTCGAGTTAAAAATCTGGATATTTTTACACCCATCTGTCTAATTTTTGTCACATACCATTGTATTTTACTTACATACCACCAACACATCACTAAAACTCAGACAATCTCAGAATTCAAACCCAAATCCACATTTAGCCAAAAAAAATCCTTTATTTAAGAAAGTCAAACAGAACACTTGGATATAAATGCATCCCAGGAGATTTGAAATCCAGATCCAGGTCAGTTTAGGCCCATCTCTTCTACTGCATATATGCACCACTCATGGATTCACAGCACTGGACTCATTCAAGGGCCTGCTTACCATGTTGGCCATGCTGTAGCAAGGGAACTAGATCCAGTAGTGTCACCAGTGTCACGTAAAGTCCTTGATAGTCCAAGGATGGGTAGTCTGATAACTGAGCGTCGCGACTTTGCTGGCCACGTTCAGATGGAGCATCTCGCAGGACGCTGTAAAGGAGGGAGCGAGTAACAGTAGGGTTGATGGAACTGACCTGTGGTCTTAGAGATGGGGTGAGTGGGAATGGCACAGGAAAAAGACACATGGTCATGGGCACTGTCAAATTGGAGGCATCTTGATTCTCCTTCTTCCCTGTGCGGGACAAAATGCTGTTGGGGGGACAAAGAAAAAAAAGAGACAACAAAGACACAAAGAACAGCACATTACATTGAAATGACACTATAAAACAAATAATAAAAGACCAGATACACCCCACATAAGATGCAATCACTACCAAAACCAGCGTGTCTACAAATCTAGCAACCATTTACTTTCATGCTTCAAGATAAGAGAATTAAAAATTGACGTCTAGGAAAATTTCATTGCATCTCATGTGTTATCTGGTTCATAAGGAGCAAAAATATAAAAATGCATGTTTCAGTGCCCTACCCATGTTTCACAGTTAAGAAAAATTCTAAGAATTAAAAGTGTTTAGCTGTGTCAAAATAGGCTGGTATTTTGCTCTGAGATTCTGAGGATTTTGAGAGATTTATTTTTTCCCCCCTATAATCTTTTGAGCCAACTGACTGAAAACATGCAAAATATAGGTGTGGCACTTGCAGAAACATGTTTTAGCAAAGAATAAACATGTGTGTTTGTTAAGATAGTCTTAAAAATCACATGTTTATTGCATTAAAATAATGTCTGTATGTATTTTATGATACTGTTTCATGACCACTCACTCAGTATCATTTGAGATAATGAAGTTTAAACAGGCACATGGATTTAGAAATAATATAATATTTCTAAAATGTTAACTAAACTACATTTGGAAAAGTCATAAAATAATATATAGTAGATGGTCTTTAGCATATGTTTGTGAGCTAATGATAATGGTTGTTTATGTGTGTTTTTAATTTTGCCCATGTTTAGGGAGGAAACATTTTGCTTTATGAATACAAACACTCCTTGGGTAAATAGTTACCTTCAAAAATCTAAGGGCTAAGCAAGCAAGACCAATTATGTAACTGCAGATCAGACAGTATGTTACCATACACTCCTGCTGTTACTTACGTTATTATTCAACAAAACTCACTACAAACTAAAGGAGAGATAATTTCAAAAAATAAAAAGAATTTAGTGGGAATCAAAATAGAGGCCATACATCAACCAGCTTGTTATGTAGTTTTAAGAATGTTGCAAACATGGTAATCTAATTTATTTAAAAAAATAAACCCCACTATTTTAAATAGAAATAAATTGTCACTTAAGCAGTGTTATATTTTAGTTATCAAGCAATTATAGGGTTAGTTCATAATCTCCATATGTGCCTATAAAATATAATACACCTTTTAAATATATTAACCCACACACAATGCTTTTTTTTTTTCCTTTTTAAAGCACCTTTTTGCACCTCTCAGTCATTGGGATTTCCAAAAGCAGTTGCTGTTGGTTTAACTCTGTTCCCACAGTCAGTGTTAAAACTTATAAAAGACAAGTCAGTAGCACTAAGATTTCCACTGACTCCTGTAGAGCAGAATTATATCAAGAGAGAGCACTTCTGGAAACCTCTCTTCTCTTTAACAGCACAGAAATCCCCATCATATAATCACCTCAGCAATCTTACCTCCAAGTCAATTCAACAATTTACACAAGTAAGCCAAACTCTTGCTAAGGTGCTTATAAGAGCAGGTGTCATTCATTTGCCACATATATAAAACACTTTAACAAAAACAGTTCTTTGCCAAGTGGCTACTATCACATGGCTACATGGCTACTGTTACACCACCCTTGCAGTCAGAGAGGACAGACACAGTCTGTCTTAAGAAACTACTTTTTTTTTCTTTTTTTTTTAATTGTGCCTCACATATTTGGCAGATTATTTTGGTTTCTGTTACCCAATGTCCAGTAAAAGAAAAGTGATCACTGTCATGGTGGTATTTATAAAATCGTATCAGAACATCACCTAAGATCTAGCATGACTTTAAAAACAAATTATCAGAGTGCTGATTCCTTTTAATTTGCTTGATGTTCATTTGCCATATTTTGCAGCTTTTGTTTAGAGATATGAAGGTACTACACTATATTCCTTTCTTGTCTACCAACAGATAACACCTATTACCCATCTCTTTACTTGCCAAAACATCACTTCAAGTGCACTTATTTCCAGAAAGGATATTAATCCTTTCTTTCTAAGCTGAGCTACAGGCCCATCTCTGCATTAGATGCCAAAGCACACTTCTTGTATCTTGATCAGGGCATCCTTCTGGTCCACAGTAATGAGACTAGATCTAAACTCCAGCTGGAACCACACCAAATTTATTAAAAAACAAACAAAAAAAAACCAAAAAAAACCCAAAATTTCATGCCCAGGCTTTTGCCTGACCTGTATTTTTTAAAGGCAATAAACAGAAGAGTCAAAACTGAAAATCTAGGAAGTCCCTTAAGACCAAGATACAAGAACTGCAATTTGCTTCTGGTTCAATTCAAACCAAGTACTGAGAATTTGGAGTATCTGCAAATCAAAACTCCACACTGAACTTACTCCATACTGAACTTGCTCTGCAATAAGGGGCAAAGCTACCAAGGCTTGTTTCAAGATGTGTATATCTTTGCTGCAAATCTATCCCAAAATTGCTGCCTTCCTGGAAAGGTTTCCTAAAAAGCCTACAAGTGAACTGCATCTCACCAAGGCAGCAAAACAAGCTTGACCATTAATTAGCCACCAAGGCATTTATAACTATGCCTCACATCAAGTATTTTACTTAGAAATACATATGGAGAATTTTCTTCAGGAAAATGTGAAAGAATAAGCTTTTCTGTGAGATGTTTATTAAGCCTTAGATCATTTGTCAAATGAGGGAGAAATCACTGAAAATGAGTAGGGCATGAAACAAATTCATGCTGTAATGTAAAGAAATGCTTTTCCCAAAGAGAAAATTAAAGAAGAACTAAATGAATCAATGTGCTATGCATTGTGTATGGTGATTTTATGTGATGTTTGTTATAGAAATAAGGAATTTATTTTTTTCAGCCATTCCACATCTGTTCCCCCCACCCCTGAGCTTCGAATTTTTGGAGGCTGCATACAGAGCAAAGGAGCAAATTAATCTCTTGTGCAATCCATCTTTAGCCAGCAAAATGACACCATATATGAATGTGATTCAAAACAGTGGGCACATCCCACTGAAAAGAACACAGTCAACGTGTCCATAACACGGAAAGGTAAAAGCGTAATAAACGGTAAAATCTACTTCTGTAAAACCCAGTCATCACGTGGAATTTCTCTGACTATTCCTCCATAATTTCTATGACTATAAATGTTCATCAAAAATTGTTTGTCCTAAAAAATTCAGCTGGAAGGAGAGTAGACGAACTGGGAAGTATTTTTGAAGTTATTTTAAAATAGTAGGTGGTGACAACCAACCTAAAACCTCCAGAAATCAATGGGCATTTTTGCTACGGTTGTATCAGCATTCTCTCAGCAGCCCAAATTCATTGCATATGCTCTGTGTTAGGCTAGAAAGATTATTCTCCACCATGTACTTCTATCATTGATGTTAAACCTTGCACAATGGAGTCTCAGTGTAGGAGGCAGAAAGGAGACTCAGCATGCAAAATATTCAAAGAAATTTTTGCACACGCTCTTCAGAAAGGTTCTTAACCAGTCTGTTTAGTTTTAGGGTAAATCTTGCAGAGATCTGCACACAGTGGGTGGGAGTTTCCTTCTTTCCATCTGCCACACTAAATACAGGGTGTGTTGTTTTGCTTTTTTATCCATCTTCTTTCTTAGTATCAGCAAGTGTACAAACTTGTACTGGTTCAACCATAGCACTCAGCCTCTGACCCACAGTTTAAACACCCCAGTTACAGGGGTTTAGAATGTGAATTTGACCTTGCTTAGTATCAGAACTCAGTCCACTGAAATTTAGATCCAAATCCTGGCATTCATTTCTCATACTCTTTTAGTTCTGAGGCTGATCAGACCCCAGATCATGAAGGACAAAGCCATTTGGGGAGATCTGGGTATCAGATACAAGTATCACTTCTGCTCCATGAGGTTCAGCATTATCAACAAGAGGATTTTGGTTCAGTCCCAGCCTGAACATGAAATAAATGAAATGGAGTTGCTCAATTGTGCAATTGCTGCCCTAATTTCTGATCTGCTCTCATACTTACTAAGTATAAAGCTTTTCCAGTAAGCCCAGGAACATCCCTGCTCCTGGAGTGTGAAGAATTTATCACACAGGACATGTCAGCTGTACTGTAGAGAAAGATGAAGACCACAGAGTGGTACAAAGATGCTTTCTTTAAGCATTCTAAATCTATCCTGACCCAGTGAACTTCTGACCAAAAAGAAACATATCTCATTACAGCACTTGGTAGTTACAGCTAAAAGAGAAAATGTTCACAATCAAGTCCAACTTTCTTGCTTTAACAGCTTAAAGGCTCACAGTATTCAAGCAAAAGCTGTCTTGTCATAAATAATCTTATTTAAATGCAATTTAAGTGTGTGTTGTGCAAATAATCCATCATAACAGCCTGATGTGGGAACAGAGATACATTTCAGAGGTATCTTTAGTGACTCTGAACATTTTTCCCACTGTTCAATACAATGCGATAACATTTAATTTATTCATCTTCAAACAAAAACTCCTACTGGCTGCTGTAAGTTTCCTCAACAGTCTACATGAGGAGGGAAACAAAGAGTTCTGCTCTTGAAATTTTCAAAAGTAAACAGGAGGTTTTCAAGTTTGCTGTGAACAAGTGTTCCACTAAAAATTATTTCTGCCTATGTGTCTCTCCTTCTCATAAACAAAGTCAAGAAAATTTTGATGTATTCCAGACTCTTTGAATGACAGAATGAACTGTTCTCATTCTCTCAAGTTTAAATTCTTGTGTCTCAACTTGTATACATCATAGGATTATATGTACAAATATATGGGTAAATTGTTTTTTGTTAATGTTTCCTCCTCAAATAAAACATATTTGTTTTATTTCCAAATAAAAGCAAATTTCCAATTTGCTTTATTTCCAAACTACCTTCTGATGGCAGGGACAATCTTTCCAGATATAAATCAGGAAGCTGTGCACAGAAATTCAATTTTAACTGCATCTTTCTAGATGTGAAAACTAGTGCCAGCCGAAACCAGCAGATAAAAATTCCCTCTTCATGGTAAAAGCTGTTTCAAAAACAATTTGGAAATATGAATCCATTAGGCAGCACTGTGGAATGTCCATTATTCCTAATAAAGTCTTGCATTTTTTCCTATCTTCTTTAGCAAGACAAGAGGTGGTATTTCCTATTCATAATGTATTCTGTATTCATGTGGTATTTAGCACTATATATTATTAGTAAACTTTAGACTGAGCCGAAAACCTTGGGTCAGAACAATCCTGCTGTGTTGTTGCCACCCAAATCCAGATCTGTACACAAACTTTGTGTCTCCTCCTGTTGTTGTGAGGGACTGAACCAGAACCCAAAAGAGCTGAAGTGCAGCACAGTAAGAACCCAGTTCTGCCTGCTCATCTGGCTTGTCCCTCTGGGATCTGAGGCACCAGGACTGTCAAGGAGGTCATGATTATACACATCTAAAACTTTGTAGGTCACAAACTCCTTTCTTCACAAGTTCAGCATGTTTGTGTGTTCAGCTAAGTCTTAGGAGGGCCAAGCAAATGCATAATCAACCAAGTTTATTGTAGAATCAGCCACTCAAAAAGGGGGCTTAACTGGGCAAATTGGGCAACAGCCACTGAAGAGATTCATTCATATCATGTTTTTCTTAAATTATGCTCTGACTCTTTTTGGCTGACCATTGACCCATGAAATCTGGTAACCAATTCAAAGCCAATCAATACCCTCTACAATTCTTTAGCTCTTTTTTCTTCAAGAGCATTAGTCAAAACTTACCTCAATAACGTCTGAGAAAAGTATTTCAGAGTATTTGCAATGTCAGTTCCAGAGGGCACAGGGTATATGTTGTGGAGAACCCGGTTGTGGTATTCTTGAAGGTAACGGATTTTGGAAGCAACTACATAAAAGACAAAAAGACAAACACAAAAACTTTCATTTAGGTTTTTTTCACACTTTGACAGAGTCATGTCTGTTTCGTTCATTTCTCTTTTTTTTTTAATTGAGGTATTAAACTCAAACAGAAAAATCTCTCTGCTCCTTCTGTTCTGACTGAATAAATTGTAATAGAGTACCAGGGAGAACACATGGAAGTGAATTTCTGCATCTGTATTAGGCAAACTTAGTGCTAACAAATTAAAAAATATATACTACCACTCTGCACTCCTTCCATGTCTCCAAGCATCTCAAGATTCATTTATAATGAATGAGTCACTGGATCACAGGAGGTTCATGTGAGACAGATAAGTATTTCTACAGCCAAAGCAGAGATACAATCTAAGACAGAGAGTCCTTATGTGATTTACTGTGGCCATACATCTTTGTAATGAACTAAAGATATGAAAAGACATGAAAAGAGCAAAGTGTCTGCTGTTCATTTGTCTTAGGAAGTGTGATCAAGCAGATGAGGGGATTTCAAAGAGCTGTAGGAGGTGTACAGGCTCACTGAAACCATTTTTTGTTATAATACAAGGAACAGTGGGTTTATTTCCTAATAGGGAGGCTTGATCAGCATTGGGAAAAAAGTGATTACCCACCCTAGTTACATTGCCTTGCATTGCCTATACAGCACAGCAGTCTCATGTAGAGACACCTACACACACAACCCTCCTTGCTCCACTCAGATTAATCAGCTCTGCTGAGAGACAGAGTGCATGGGCTGGGGCAGAGGGCTGCTCAGCTGTGCTGCACTGCAGACACAGCCTCATGAAAGCACAGCTGCCTGGGAATTCTTCATCATGGTAAAAGTGCACCGAGACTGTAACAGGCTGTAAAAGGGGAGATGCTTCTGAATTCTTTCAGCCCTTAGGTATATGGATTATGACAGTCTTTCACTATACCAAGACATACTTGGCTCCCCTACAGGGCTCCTTCAGTGTGGAGGATAAATCATGCTTCCTAAACAAGCAATTAATCAATACTTTGTTTTATTTTCATGGTCAAATGGCATTTATTAAGGAATGAATACCATTAGGTCCTCCACTGAACAGAAAGGTACTACCTGAGAGACATCACTATGCCTCTCAATGTCTGAACAGCTCATGCATTTCCTGATTTTTCCTGTGCCACTGGCAAGCTGAATGAGAAGGAGTGACTTTGTATCCATATTGCAGAAAAAGACTGATGGACAGACACCAAAAGCAAATTGTCTGCAAATACTGTTGGAGGCTCCATTTGAGAAACTGAATGTTGTTTTGTTAGTATAGGTAACAGTACACACTGGACTTTCACATCCAGAAAACAAAAGATTGCCTGAGTGGTCAGCCACACAACAAATGAGGTTTGACAATTTCAAGTCAATTATCCATAAAATGAGGGACACTCAAATAATCATCAAATGAAGAATACTGTTTTCTTGAATGAATTTCATGACAAGAAATCCAATCTTGCAGCACCCAACCAAGGTCGTGCTTTAACTCATTTCCTGCTGCAAGGATTGCACTCCCCAGTTCCTGCAGCAAGTGAAGCTTCTACAGACAGAAGTCTCCCTCATGATATTACCTGGCTTCATCACAAGGAGAAAGCCCATCATGTGACTGAAGGGCTGGGCTCTATGTGAAAACAGCAAGCAAAAATGCAACCAGGGGCACTGACATAATGCATATGCAAGACACTAAAAATGCATAAGCATCTTTTGTTATATTTCCTTATCTTTAAGTCTTTTACTTCACAAATTTATTTTAAGGTAACATTATGAATAACTAAAATCCAATCATGACTTCTCCCCCTCCCCATCAAGAACTGAAAACAGAAGTTTCATCACACAGACTCAGAGTGCCCCAGGATAGCTGGGAGCCAGATCAGAGCCCGTAAGGCCACCACACATGAACTGTGCTTTGCAGGAGGTTGTCCTGTGTCACAGCAGCCAGAACCAGCTGCCCATGCAGCCCCAAACCACTGGGCAGGAACATCTGGGCAGGATCTGTTTCACTCTGCTTTACAGAGGTTGACTTGAGCAGCCCAAGACTATTTTTCCCTTCTCATCTCACACCTCATTCTTTCTGCTCACTAATCTCAGTTTTGGTCCCAGATTTGCAGGCAATCTCATCAAATTAATTAAAAGGTAGGCATTTATTTTAAATGTCATAAAAACTAATCTAATTTAATTTCTAGATTAAGAAAGCAATGACTTCATAAATGTATTTTGTGATGTTACCTTTTCTTTATAAATATATCAAGTACATTTGTAAAGGACACAGACTATGCATCACAGTATCCAACTAAGAAGAATTCACAGCAAGGTGCAGATTACTGTGGCTGCCATGGTTTGCTGTCAGGCATCTGTAAATTACATGGACTAACAAAATGCCAAAGATTATTACAGAATTCAGATCCAGATGTATTTCAGAGAGCTGTGTGCCTCCCTACAGTTACTAACTTTCAATAAAGGGCGTAGGGTATCTAGAATCACTTAGAATCACTTTTTCTTTAATAAATATAAAAATCCATTTATTTCTATTAATTGGCATTGTTGTGCAATTGTATCAGGCAAAATATCCAAATGGAAAACTTATTTATAAAGCCTAAATATTAACATTAGCTTTAGGTTAAAGGTTTCAACCTCATTTTTCAGTTCTGTTTCCCAAACCTGTCCATTTCAGCCTTCCAGAACACAAAGAAACTTCTGAAGGAAAGTCCCAGAGCAAAAACTTTGCCAGCTTTTGAGTTACAGCAAGTGTGTGAATGACCCAATTTTCTGAGTTTCTGAGTACTCAGAGACACACTTCCAAAAGTGATGTCACCCTGTGGAAGTACTTGGCCACTGTCATAGGGTCATCATAAAAAACAAATCAGTCTCTCTCTAGCATCCACAGAGACCTCAGTGAACTCCTCAGCCCCCTGTAAGCACTGACTGAACTGAGAGTGAAAGCATTAGGAGTCCTCAAACATGGCCTTGGTTGCTCCACTGTCCTGGAGGGGAACAGAGCAGCCATCAGGCATTCCCAGGACATTACTTACCAAAACTAAACACCAATTACTGCTATTTAAGGTGAAAAAGAACTCATTTCCTTTGAATACAACAGAACAGCTCAGGCATGCTGCAAAGAGTCAAATGATGAAAGTCACTGTTGATATATCTGGTATGCAACACAAGATGTGTGTGGTCACAAAAAGAGAAGCTTCTCCAGTCGACCTCCCAGAGTGACACCATTTTACCTGTGGTTCACAGAACCTGCCCGAGAGCTGTGGGATTCATGTTTAGACCAGCACATCTTCTGTTCCAATCAGAGAGTCCTCAGCTGCAGAGTTTCACTGATGTTCTTGGTAAACTGAGATTCATTCTGACTTGTGACTTGAGTCCTTCCCAAGACATTCTGGTTCTTGCCTGTCACTCAGTGAGGGCAGAAGCAACAACAGCAACAGCTGGGGTTTGGAAGTTTGACTGGCAGCGATGTATGCACACCAACACATCCTTGTCAGAGTCCATTACTCAAAAATTGCAGGTGAGGGAATCTTGAAGTTATGTAGAGACAAAGACATTTGGTAATGCCATAAGAACTAGTCAGGGAAGTAGCCTTGGTAAACAAAATACATTCAGCAGGTTAGAAAGCACAGGATATGTTCATAAACCAAATACTCTTCTTGGAATACCATAAAAAGGAACATTAGGAGGCAGAAAGATCTGAAATGTGTACCCCAAGTAAATCTTAAAATAGAGAGCAATAGGGACATGGCAGGCCTAGATGCAGTGTCTTGAAAAGTACAAAGGGATGAAAAGAAAAAACAGCCAAGGATAAAACATGAAAGAGAAGCTCAGACAGAGCAGACCAAAAGCATTAGGAAAGGAGGAGCAGAGAAGGCAGAATAGAAAAGGAAGAAAATGCCATAGCCGGTGCTGGGACAAAAAGCAGCACAAATTCTTCCACATGGCAGTGTGAAGGAAGTGTAATTAATGTATAAGTATCACACGAAAGAAGAAACAATTACAGAACTCAGGTGCAAGGTGGGGAAAGCAGCAACAACAGAATGGTACAGATCCAAACATTGCACAATTCAGGGCTTCTGCAGTCAGAACATTGTGTCTCTGTTTATGAGGCTAGAATTGCACCTTTATAGCAATAAACTAACATCTGCATAATAATTTTAAAGTAAGATCAGATCATCCATCACTGTAAATAAGCAGTAAACCCTAAAGGAAAAAAAATACAGGTATTCTTTTTGTTAGATCAGTTCAGCATAGGCATATATAAACACAAGGATCCTTCTCAGTGACCTGGAGGAAGAAGAGAGCAAGTCTCATGTCAAATCACATCACGTCATCATGACAAACATCAATCCAACCTCCTGGTCACAGACTGCCTGTTCATAACCATGACATTGTAGCAGGCAAGAAAGTAGCTTTGACATGGGTGATGAGCTCGACTACCCCACTGTTTTCTCTTCACATCCCATCAGGGCTCTTGCAGGCACACCAAGTGCCATGAGCAACAGCAGCGGGGAGCAGCTCCATGGCCCAGGTGCAGGAATCCCAACCACCATGTCACCGAGCAGCCCTGGTCAGATCGAGCCAACACGGTGGTTCCAGCAGCCGTGACCGAGCCTGCCCGCGGCCAGGGGGACACCCGCACCTGGAGGATCCTGCTGGGACACCGGGCACTGCGGCAGGCGGCCTGCGGGCAACACCAAACACGCAGCCTGCATTCGCCCAAAAGGCGAGCGGCCCGCCAGGAAGGACAGCACGACGCTCCTCGCTCTATCCCACCGCAAGAGCACCTGCAAGGTGGCAACTCGTGCGTCACCTCTGCTCTCGCAGGTGGCTGCATCCTCTGGGACGGGGCGCAGCGCCGGCAGACGGGGCAGGCTGGACCGCTCCCGCCCTGGGGCGGGGGGCGAAGCCGGCGATCTCAAGATTAACTCGCATCCCCGATCCCTCGTTTCCCCCGTCGGGTCCCCGGCGCTGCCTTTGCACAAACACGCCGCCGCCCCGAGCGGGCCGCCCGGACAGCGAGGGACTCCGGGGGCTACGGCCACCAGCAGCGGCGGCGGCTCCGACAGAAAGAGCCAGAACGCCGGCAGCCCCCTCCCCCTGCACCGCCCGCTCGCGGCCGCCGCACAC
>VZRX01008756.1:67751-95997 GCA_013398075.1 Notiomystis cincta | reverse complement strand
GGCAGGGGGAGGCCGGTCGGCCCCGGGGCGGTCCGCGGGCACCCGCCCCAAGCGCGGCTGCGGCCCCGCCGGGCTTGTCACAACGTCGAGTTGCGAGCAACGAGCCGGAAGATCTTGATAAGCGTCGGCGGTGCCCCCGGGGCGGCGGAGGGGCTGGCGGTGCCCTCGCCCGGCGCTGGGCGAGGACAGCGGTGGTGGCGCTGGTCAGTGATCCGTGACATGGAACAGGACCGCTGTTCCCTTGAGTACCTCTCCCCTCGAGCCCTGGGCTCCAGCTGTGCCCCCGGGCGGGCGGGCAAAGCCAGCTGCCTCTGCCCGGCTTTGGCCACCTGTTCCCATAGCGCACCAAGCACCTCGGGGCCGCCGCGCCTCTCCCGAGGAGACAAGGGCTGCGCTCAGCCCCCGCTGTGTCCCTCTCCATCACCAGATCCCAGCCATGGTGACTGCCCCAGGACGAAGGTGGGATTACAGTAATAACAATAAAAATCATTTGCTCCAAGTGAAATTGTTTCACTGCTGTGTGTCATGTCAGCTTCCCCAGCATCCTGACTTGTCCTTACCAGGTCTCAGAAATTAACCATTAGGTGTGAGTTTCTTCTCTCAAGCTTTCCGTACCAGTGTTTCAGATCCTCACGCCTGTGAAAAAGCTATGTGGAAGCAGCAGTATTTCATCGGGCAGGGCATGGGAGTCTTGGTGTTTACACACAAAAAAATCCATTGCAACATACTCTCCTCAAAATGCTGGGCTGTGTAAGAGGAGTAGGCCTGTGGCAGGCAAAGAGAACTGTGCTGTGGAGGTGGAGGAAAAGAGGTATGTTTTGTTATGCATCATACAAAGCAGTGCCTCCAAATTACTGCTACCCTGACTTGGGGACAATGCACCTTCAGGGCCGGGAACCACAACGAAGGGGGAGCTGCTGCTCACTGGCACTTAACTGGTTGGCTTTTTTCTGAAGCAATGTTCTAAAAATACTGCATGGGCAATGTTTCTTCAACACCACTTAATTAGGTACAAAAAAGAGCTCTTACTGGAGGCCATGGTTCTTTCCACACTCCTTGGTGCTTGTGAGCCCCAAAGAGAGAGCAAAGCCAACTTATACCACTGTTTTCTCTTTTACATTCAAATATTTGAGAGTAAATATTTAAGTTTTTTCTTTTATTAGAAGCTTTATTTAGTGAAGTGCCCAGAGAGGTCATGTGGTACTACAAACCCTGCTTCCCCCAACCCTATGTCTCACAACATGGAGCATAAGTGATGAAATACAGAAAAATTACTTTCAGACTTCATTGAAATAAGATATTGAAGACAGGTTTCATCTCTGAATTTCTGTCTGTTGATGCAACAAATCAATCTGAACTGCTTTATTGCTCATTATAGAACAATAGGGAACTCTGCACTGAGGGGAACTGAGCTTCCATGTAAATTTCAAATATACCAAGTCTTCACATACCAGAGCGGTGAGCTTATTAAAAACACTCAGGTTGATAAAGCAGGAGTACACTGAGAAAATATTAATTCCATTTCTCATGTAAAATTTCTTCTTTGGTTTAAGTGCTTGAAAATTGCAGCTATGCCTGCATATACTGAACAAGGTCCTACACAGTTCAGCACGTAGTTCAGGTACATGGTAAACAATTTATTGCTTATGAGTCCTGCATTGTCTAAACAATGTCTAAGCCCTAAATAAATCCTACACAAGTAGTCTGTTGTTTGGTCAAACAATTTAATAGTTGTTAATTCAAGTATAGAGACTCACACTTTAAATTGTGAACAAATGTCATTAAGGAGCAAATACAGGAACGTGGTACTCTGGGAATTAATTTCTCAAGTCTCTGGGCTGAACCAAAGTTATAATTTCTCAGCAAGATCCTCATGAATATGCCAAATAAAATGGGTACAGTGCTCCACTGGAAGCCTTTTTAAGCAGCTAAGGTTTATGTCCACATGTTTTTTGCCTCTGCACATACTCAGTTAAAAGAACACATAAAAGCTGCAGGCATCTTAAAGCCCACAAATCATTAATGAAAGAACATACTTTTAACATTAAATTAATGGAAAGTGGAAAATTTACATAGCAACAGATGAAAACTGAAAGAATAAATGCTATTTTCTGAGTTCTTGAGTGGAAATTTCACAGAATCATGGAATCTTCGAGGCTGGAAAGAATTTCTACTCTAACTTCCCTGTTCAAAGCAAGGTCAGCTAAAGCAAATTTCTCAGGGCCATGTCCAGTCAGGTTTCAAACATCTGCAAGGATGAGGACCCCACAACTTCTCTAAGCAACCTGTTCAAAGGTTCGACCCTCATCACAGTAGAAAGTTTTTTCTTCTTTTTAAGTGGAAATTCTTGTATTTCAGTTTGTGCCAATTGCCTGCAGTCCTGTCACTGAGCTCCACTGAGAAAAGTCTGGTTCCATCTTCTTAGTCCCTCTCCTAAGGTATTTCTACACATTGACAAGATCCACTCCCCACTCCAAACCTTTTGCCTTTGGGACTAAACAGTCCCAGTTCTCTCAGCACTCTTTTATATGACAGGTGCTCCAGTCTCTTCTTCACTTAGCCCTTCCCTCAACTTACTCCAGTATATTCACGTCTTTTTTGTACTGGTGAGTCCAGACTCAGACCTCCAGTCAGGTCTAAGCAGTGCCAAGTAGAGGAGTATGAACACATCCCTTGACCACCTGGCCATGCTTTTCCTACTGCAGCCCAGGATCCTGTTGGCCTCCTTGCCATGAAGGCTCATTGCTGGCTCTCAGTCAGCTTGGTGCCTACCAGGACCTCTGTATCACTCTTTGCAGAGCTGCTTTTCAGCTGCTCAGCCCCAGCCTGTACTGGTGCTTGGTTATTCCCTCTGATGTGCCTGACTTGGATTTTCACCTGTTGAACTTCATAAGACTCATGTTGTCCTCCAAGCTCTCAAGACACATTTGAAGGGCAGCACAACCATCAGCTGCTGTATCAACTGCTTCTCCCAGTTTTGCATCATCTGCAGAGGGTGTCCCATCATCTGGGTCACTGGCAGAGACATGAACCAGCACTGGCCCAGGGTAGACCCCTGCAGTGCAGCACTGGTGACTGGTTTCCAGCTGGACATTTTGCCCCTGATCACAACCCTTTGAGCCTTTGGCAGTTTGGCCCCTTTTCAGTTCACATCACTGTCAACTTGCCTAGTCCATATTTCATCAGTTTGTCTTTGCCCACGTAATGGCAGCCACTGATGAAAGTCTTGCTGAAGATAAACTTTCACTGCTTTCTCCTCATTCACCACGTTAGTAATTTGGTTGCAGAAGGCTATCAGGTTGGTCAGGCATGATTGTCCCTTTGCAAATGCATGGTGACTATTCCAAATAACCTTCCTGTCCTTAATGTGTTTGGAAGTGGTTTACAGCATTATTTGCTCCATCATCTTCCCCTGGATGAAGGTGAAGATAAATTACGTGTAATTTCCTGGATACTCCTGCTTGTCCTCCTTGAAAATAAGAGTGACATTTGCTTTCTTCTGTTTTTCAGGACTCTCCCAGTTGCTTTGGCCTTTTCAAAAGATAATAAAAATCAGTCTTACAGTGTCATTGGCCAACTCCCTCAGCACTTGTGTGTGCATCCTATCATGTCCCATGGACTTGTGTATGTCTGGTTGTTTTGAAATGGGGCTTTTGCAGGATAAGGTAGATAAGGTGTGGAGGGGATGTGGAGCATATTGTTTCTGTGAACTGTGCTGGTTTTTAACAAAATTTTGCCTGCCTAATAGCATGTATTGTAGTTATAACATAATTCAGAAATAAATTAATAAAATATCCTGTAAGGAGAAAAGAAGTAATTAAGAGCAGAAGTCACTGCTTATATGACTGTTGTCACTTTGAATTGCATTTTCAAGTGTTCAGCTCCAAAAAGATACAAAATCTGGTGTTGTTCCTTTTTTTTTTTTAAATCTCCAAGCATTAACAAATCTACTAATCCTTTCTGAAAAATACAAATCCTAAGCCCTCCTACCTTGAATCATGCACAGAAAATTTATTAAACTGTTCATAAATTGAAGTGAATTTATGCAGGTATAAAAATAAATCAGTGTATCAGTATACAGGGATATATATCTGCACTACTGTATCTAGACAGGTTCACTGTTGCCAACTGTTAAAACATTCTCATGGTGTTTTCCTTAAAGGCTCAGTTTCCTGAGTCATGTAATTACATAGGTCTCTATTTGAATTTTAAATAAAAGTTAGTTCTTGCCTGACACATCCAAAGACTCCAGTGCAATATAAACAATGTTTGAAACAAATGAATATTTCAATGCCTGAATGAGAGGCAAGGACCTAAGTGCTTTGTAAGTTTTATCCAAACGCAAAACAAAACCAGTCAACTTCCAATTTAATTTAAGCCAATGCCTCAATTTTTTTAAACTTCCTCGCCATTTTTGGCAGGAGATTATCAATATCTGCATTATGATAGGATATTAAAAACTGCAGTAGAAGTGGGGACATGTTTGAAAGGTCTCAAATTTTTGCTTTAATCACTACAAACCTATCTGATTTGAGGGCTGTGACATGGAGGGAAGCAAGGGCAATTGCAATAAGAAAAGCCAGAGTGAACTGCAGCAGGAGAAGGCAAGTTTCTCTGGCTCTCAGGATTTTTCAATCCACATGGTGCTTTCTGGATACTTACAAGGCTAAACCAATGCCAGTGAAAGGGTCTTGGTATGGAACTGGAGCCCCTGAACAGCTCCTGCATAAGGACCAACCTCCTCCCTCCTCAGATTCAAACAGCAGATGGAGTCCCTCAGGCTCAGATGAGTGTATTTCACAGCAACAGTTATACCATACTAAATTAAATTTGTCTCTAAATCTTTGCTGTAAGTATTAATCCTCATGAATGATTGTAAAACATATAATTGCTTGAGGAAAAAGTCTATCTAGGATTAAACTGAACAGTTAGGCTTAACTCAGATAGGCTACAGCATGTGTCATGGTTGATACAGGATGGTTTCTGGAGCAGCTCCTCAGGGCTCTGACACCTGGGTCAACCAGCATGAGCCAAGAGACTGAACAGGGAAAGCACCTCTTCTTGCTCACAGAAAATCATGTCTGCACAAAAGTAACACAGTATTACTGACAGCTTGTACAGTCTTGTGCAGGGAGATAATTTCTTCTGAGGTGAAGATATCTAATTTTAGCCTCTGTGCTGAGACTTAAAAATGCAAGGAAAACTTCCTTTAGTGGTACTATCACACAGCACTATGTGCAGAAAAAAATATCAACCTGACCTTCCTCCTGTGGGAGGGCAGGAAAATAACTATTCTGAGAAGGAGGGTGTAGAGTATAGCAGGATAGAAATTTGGATAGGGTAGGGAATTAAAAAACAAGCTGGCAGTAATGGCAGCAGTGATCATGATGTGACCAGAAGCTTGGCTGAAGCCACCGACCCATATCAGTTATGCCATCTGGCATGTGACAAATTCATTTCAGTCATCACTGGCTTGGGCTGCTTTAAAGTGAGAGATGGAGCAGTAAAGGGCTCTGTGTCTCATTGCTAGTACTGTGGTTCCAACAGAGTAGCCAGATTGTGATGTTGATATTTGTTCTTTCTTTCTCCAATTTAGAATAATTAAGACTTCTGGAAAACAAATCATCATTAAGAAATACAGTGGTTATTTGATTGTACTTACAAACTGTAATTTTCCTCTTATTCTGATAATTACGTCAACTAAGTCTGTGGATGTTTGCTTTATTATTACATTTGTCAGCATCTGTCACTGTAAAAATCTCTGATAAATGCCCTCAATTTCTCTTCTAGAGTAATGTCATTAGCCTCTAAGTGAACAAAATACTTAATTTGTTGCCATAGCAGTGGAGTTTGAGAAATACATGGTGACCTGCATAAAAAATTAGCACAAATTTGATAAGCATGTACTAAGACTTATAAAATCAGAGATTGGATATACTGCTCTAAGAGGCAGAGTCTTTGTGACAGCTAACATGCCAAGTTTGTGGAAACTAGCACCACCCTGGCTAAATTATATCTCCCCCGCAAAAGGCTGGGTTTTTTTCTTAACTTTGATATCAGACTTGTGCAGAATTGACTACACCACCTACCTACATGGCTGAAATAAAAGCACATTGTAGTGGTAATAATGCTTTAGGAATCAGAATGACAAGCGTCAAAATACTTAAACTATCACAGCATCATGGCCCAAAGGCAAAGAAAGGAGCAGAAATCAGGAAAATACTTTGCTTTAGTATTTCTACACTCAAGTAAAAGTGTTTGTAAAACGTCTCTGCTGGGAAAAGAGAAGGTGTGAGACTCCACAAGAAAGTGAGGAGGAAGCATGTGATGCTCCACACTGCTGAGGCTCTTGGTGCTTCACCACACCTGCACCAAGTTTGTGACCCATGCCAGGGTCAAGACCCCAGCTCAGTAACAACTAAAACTGACTGACCTTGCTCCTGCATTTGAAGGCTGCCTCCCTAGGAGCCAGTGAGCTGTCTAGTCTCTCCTGTATATTCTATATTCCCCAAATTGGTTTGCTCCACACAGGAGTCCAGCTACCTAAGATGAAGTGAAGGGTGAACTATCAGAGACTGGAACCTTGGTGGAAACAGAAAGTGAACTGAATTGATGGAACTGGGACACTCCTGAAGCAGCCTGCAGGAAAGCTACTGCACTTTACATGGGAATGGATTTTTCTTGTCTGCAGATCCTTACAAGTTGTCCTATCTACTGCAAATTCAGGCCTACTGACAATTGCAGAATATTCCCCAACTACTTTTTGCAGACCCAGAGTGTTTATGGACCATAAGCTGAATACTACTGGGCCTCTTAATTTAAGTGTAAGCTCATCCAGAGCATCCATTCTTAAGAAGAGACAAGGGTGGCTGAAAGACACTTCCACTTACTCAGCACTAGGAGTATTTTAGCTTAATTGTACATTGCAGCACATAATAATCACAAAGCATGTAAATGTTACAAAGTTTAGTTCAAGCCAAGATCTTCTGTCCTACCTAGAATGCCTGCCACTGGTGTTCCTATGGAAGAACAGGCTTCAGCCACTTACCCCTAGGAATATATGTGTTACCTGTGCCACTGCCTATAGTCAGCTTAGAACCAGCTTTGGCCTATCTGCAAGAAATGCAAACCACAGGTGCAGATATACCATGAGAAGCATGGCAGGGAACCATCCTCCAACTCTCTGTTTCCACCTCCTGCTACCCTGCTGCCTTATCTTGGGCAAGCATTTCATGTTTGGTGCTCCCCACCTGTAGAATCCCAGGAGGGGGTCTCTTGCCTTTCTTTGCAAGGGACTCCACTGAAGTCCACACACAGAACTCAGCATCACTCAGGGAGCCCTGAGTGGTACCCATCAGGCTGCAGGTAGGGTCACTGCTGCTGAAATGAAAAACCCACCAACCATTTTGACCAAACACCTTGAGGAGCTGTAGGAAGCCTTAAGGAAAAAACAGCTGTTGGAGCCAGGGCACTACTGGCTGCATTTATCAGTTCTGGCTGAGCTGTGGCTGGTTGAGACTAGTAAATAAATACCCTTGCACTTAATGAAGAGTATAAGCTCATTCATACCACTCTAACAGCAATAAAGGTGCCTGCAATGACCTGGCTTCTCTCCTTTTCATCTTGGTTTTCTATGCACCACATTCCCCAGAGCTTCCAGTCTCAGGATTAAAGATCCATTTGCAATCAGTAAAGAGGGCTCCATGAAGACTGAAGCATTTTTAAATGCCTGAAAAATGTAATCAATAGTACTTTTAGGAAGAAATGCTTGCAGTGGACTGAAAAAAAAGTATTTGTGAAAAACACTTAAATTTTAAGTAGCTCTTCAGGTAAGTAGTTTCTAAAAATTATCACTGCTTCAGTATAAACATCCCTGCATATCTGTTACCACATTTCATCCAACACAATTTTCAGTGCTTTACTCACATCCCCTGAGTATGTATTATAACCAGGCAATCTCATTACTCATTGCCATAATTTAAGAGGACAAGTACAACTGAAATGTAATATCTTAATGATTTATTTAAGCATTACTAGGTGAGAGAAGGATGATGAAATCAGATCTAGGACAAGCAGATACATTGAAATGTTCAAACCTGATTTTTACAAAAAATTCGGCAAAATAGCCTGATGATTCCAAAGGATTCACTCACAGTGTGCAGGAGCAAAGCTTCAGATTGCTTGTCCAAGTGCCTTTCAGTTCCTGGCATTGCTTTTTCTCTGGATACCAGGAATGCAAGAACATATCCAACACTCATGCAAATCTGTGGGAAACTTTCCACATACACAACTGGGCTTTTACATCAGACTGTTCAACTGAGTGACAAAGCTATCATTTCTTGGAAAAAAAATAAACCAGTATGACTTTCTTTAAACACTCAGGATGAATGTCTCCATTCTCACTCTGAAAACTTCAGTCATGGTTACAGGGCTGAAAGGAACTCAGAGAAGTTACTTGAAAATCGTATTTTAGAAGTACAGCAAGAATATACACTTTCACACATTCACAGCCCTAATTTCAGAATCTGTTTTGATATTAGATATTACAAACTACTTAATGGAATTTTAAATTGTTATTCTGCTAATACTTAAGCATCACAACTAATCCTTAAGCATCACAAAAGGTTCATATGCTGCATTTTCCTGCAAGACAGACATGAAATCATTAGAAGACATTCCTTTATTTACACATGTAACATGGCATAACAAGTGTTATTTACTGTACTTTTCTCAAATTTAGTCTAGACTTCAAAGAATCCATCATAGTAATTGCAAACAGCAGTCACGGGAAAATCTCTCAAAGGTCAAAAATCTTAATCTAAAAATTGAAAATAAATTGAACTATGTGACAAACGTGACCTGCAGAGAAACATTTATCCTGGTGGAAGAGTAAATTGGGTGGGGGAACACACCAAAAGAATACATGTAAAGATTAAAGAGAAATTCTCAAGGAAACCATCTTAAATTCTCAGAGTTTTAGTCTGAGATGATCACAATTTTATTTTTTCCCATTTATTTACTTTAAACTTTTGATGGTACCGTGGATGAGCTGGTGCAGACAGGACACAGGAATAATGACAAAACCATGGACGAAATGCAAAGAGTAAACTAATTTTTGTTACCTCACCAACGAGGAATCACCAAAGCAGCAGACAGGAGAGGCATATAAGTGGGAACACAGGCAGTGCAAAGCTTGGTCCGTGGTGGAGGATCAGTAAACCTGCTGGTTTTTCCTGTATTTCAGGGATTCACACAACTGTAATTTACCACTGTGCTTTAATCTTGCCCACAGGAGGGCAGGATTCTCAAGCATGTTTGATAGTGTGCCTCTAGGCCTGCCACAGGCCTGTTTCCTAGACACAGATGTTCTACTTGTCTAAAACACAAGGTCAAACAACAATTAGTATGATATATGTGTTTTTCAACAGCCAAACTGCAAGTCACTTGAGCCTGTTTACAGTCTTCCTCATCAATCTTCTATTTCTCACAGTACCTGATGACAGATTCAAACTGGTCCAATGCAGCAGGTGATGGCAGAGCAGACCTGCCTCTATTTTGTATTGTTACACCATTGTATATCTGGGTCCAGTTCTACAATATCTGCAAAAGCTTTCTGGGACCTGGCCCATGGGATGGGTGATAGTGTGTGAACTGGGGCTTTCATGAGAGTCCAAGCTTGGAGTATTGCAGCTTATTGTAGCCTTTAGATGTTAATTTTGAAGGGATGTTTTCTATTTCTTTTCATAGCTTGAAAGGTGGCACAGGACCCATCCAGCTGGTCCAAGAAGAGCCAGTGAAAATGCTGAGAATCCAATGATTGTCTCCTAAATTAAAGAAATAAGGTTAGGTAAAGCTAAACAAATTGAAATGCTCTCAGACTAAGCTATTGCCAAGCAAATTATGTGGTATTATTGAACTTCTGCAGCTATAATTCCAGAGATGCGACAGATTCTAAAGGAAAAATAATCCACAGAAGATTATTTTACATGTTTGAACTAAAAGCACTAGCAGTCTATGTCAGTTGGATGAAAAGTATCTTAGTCCATTCCATGCACCAACATGCTTGCCACAAGATACATTTAAAACAATAAAAAGCACACTAAAAGATATTAGGCAAATGTCTTATTTTCCTACAGATTCAGTACATTTTGTGCCTATTTCTTGAGCTTTTTATAAATAAAATCCTTATATAAACAGTATTATTTGCTTAACAGTTAGAGTAGCACAGCTTACTACTATTCAGATAAAAGAGCTTGGGGTATTTACTAACACTGGGAACGGCAGAGAGTTGCTGCTTAATTTACTTAGATAAATTTAGTTGGTCTTCTATAATCACATACTGGAATACTTGTACTGAGGACTATAATCAAAGCTTATAAAAGGCACCCCACAGAAATGGATTTTGTGACATGTCTCTGTAGGATGCTATGAGAGCATTCCCTTCCTCTCAGGCACAAATTTCCCCTCTAGGAAGTGGGAGGAAATTAACGTCTTTGAGGAGTGGAGGGAGTTCCTGGGGAGAGCTGGCTTCTGGCTGGGACAAAGAAAACAAGTATTTTCTATAGGAAAACGAACACCAAGAGAAAGCTTTTCCGAGAAGATGGACTTGCATGAGAAAAAAATTAAGTGAAGGCTCAAAGACAGAACTCACCAGCAGTCCCACTTTGTCCTGAGGTGGGGAGCTGTGGATCCAGCGGCTGCTCCACCTGGCAGCCCTGAAGCAGAAGAGTCGGGATCCACAATGCATTAGAGGGCCCATTACTTTAGCCCGGTGAATAGAGCACAGCTGGGATATCCTGACTAACGAGTGAGTGACTACTGCCGTCAGGAATTTGTCAGCCCTTTGGGTTTTTTCTATTGCTCAAAGCCTGTAGAATGCTGAATTCTCTTTAATGAAGACCGCTTGACGGTCAAGTCCCTTTGTTTTTCAGCTGGGTGCAAAAGCACCAACACCTGTCCTGGGTCAGCAGCAGCAGGAGGAGGAGCGTGTGTTTGTGTCTGCTCTGTGGCAGAGGAGCACCCGGGCTGTTGCAGCCACCTCCCACGGGCTCATTGGGTTACGCTTCTGAGCCCAGGGGGTGGGAGGAGTCTGCCTCTGATGCTGATGCTGTGAGCAACATGGAGAAAGCGCTGTCCTCCCATCTACCGGAACCTTAAAAGTCTTTTCCCCCCTGTATTTATATGCATATGTATCTCCACACAAATGGCTTGCACCCCAATTACACACTCTGTGGAATTCCCGTTTGCAGTTCACTTACTACATTCATTTAAGAAACTGACCCATAAATGACCAGTACCTTGAATAAAATACTTCCCTGCTCCCACCAGAGAATATCTCCTTCCTGCACATCCTACCCAAACCATCATTAATCCATGAGTGCAGTGAAGCTGTGAGGCTTCCCCGCTGGGAGAGCAGCCGTCCACAGCAGGGAAATGTCAAGTCACCTGCCTGGGTTCAACATCAAAGCAAAATGTGTGACAGGGTAACAGACAAATGCAGAAAAATGTTATCAGCATTTCTGGCAGGAGATTATTTAAGGACAGAAGTAGCTGGGCAGGCACAGAGAGGGACATGCCTACCCCTCTGCTGCAGAACTGGATGGATGCTGGAGAGCTACAGTGCCGTGGCACTAAGCCCGGCCTTAGGAGCTGTTAGCCCAGGAACCAGCACCGTGCTAATGAAGCAACTCATCTTGCAAACTGGGGCTGCTTTATAGCTAGTCAGCTTTCAGCCATAGCAATCAGACATCTGACAGTCTGTTCATATCTGTTTAAAATGTGTTACTTGTGCACGCAGAGGTGGAGAGGCAG
This sequence comes from Notiomystis cincta, assembly GCA_013398075.1. Taxonomy (NCBI): domain Eukaryota; kingdom Metazoa; phylum Chordata; class Aves; order Passeriformes; family Notiomystidae; genus Notiomystis; species Notiomystis cincta. The sequence goes on along the minus strand of VZRX01008756.1, from coordinate 84,186 downwards.
GGAAGTAAATAATCCTCCCCTCAGCTATGGACTGTGCCATTTCCAGTATGGGCATTTTTGAGAGATGAATTCTGTGCCTGTTATATGCAGACATGAAGATTTTTTACTGAGCTGCAGTAAACAGGCGATTTATGAGATTCCCTACCCACTTTTAAATAGATTTTATTAATATTTTGCTGTGCTTTCTCCTGCCTTTAATTATCAAATCCTGAACCAGATAATTATAGCACCCTTCTCTAGGCTTCCCATCAGAGTACACCCTTGAAGCTCACTTCCAAGACAGCCTGCAACACATTGATGGTGGGGACAGCCTCAGCATGAAGGGTTTTGACAATGTGCAGAATTTGTTAGCAAGGTGTGAACAGCAAAGAGTTAGAAGTCTACACAAACAAACAGTGGTGGATCCGTGATTAAACAGACATTTCTGGCATGCTATTTGCCAGAGCTGTTGTTTTGGTGTCTTGGTAAATTTAATTGCTTGATTTTAGGGAGGGCGAGACAACAACGGGTTTTTTTCCTGTATATTCTCCCCAAACACTAAATATCCTACCTGTCTGTAACAAATCCAGAATTTATCCAGAAATAAATAGGTCTGAAAGATGTGTCTAAAGTAACTAGAAAGCAAAAGACTGACTTACATTGATCAGCTGAGGCACTAGCTGCTAAGCACACAGTGGATAACCCTAAGCAACCAAAATTCCTGAGAGAGAGCCTCTAAGAGCAAGGGATTGTCCTAGATATATGATACATAATATTTTAAAATAATAGGGTTTGAGTTCTACTACTTGTTTCCAGGTATTTGCTTTTGTGTTTCATGCTCTCTACATTGACTTTCTTTTTCTCTACAGTTGTGAGGATTGGAAACTTCATAAATTTATACTGAGATTCTCCTTTCTATCTCCTGCTCAGACTACTCTAGCATTAATTATTGTATTAAAATTAAATCAAACACTGTGCTACAATAGCAACAGTGCCTCTGTTAATCTTGCCATGCTTGGCATTTATTTTCCAGCTTTCTGAACACTCACTAGAAGATGAGCTATAATCTTACTTTTCTATCAAATCTTCTGTGGAGATGAAAGGCTAAAAATGGAAGATTGGCAAGGAAAAAGGAAAATAAGTTGTTTCTAGAACTGCTTTCACTCGAAGACCAGCCTTGCACCTGGGAGATACTTGTCTCAGTATGAGAAAATACATGTATTTGTGCTCACTTTGAGTTGTTTTCTGTCTACTACAGAAGAACTTTCTCACCCAGATAACAAAGTGTTGTTAACAAACATAACAGCATTCCTCAGACAGGCTGGAGGCCTTTTGTAAGGGGGAAGGGAGATAAGAAGTTCTGAGATTGTAAAACAGCCTGGGCAAGATTTGTGCATGCCCAAGACCCTTTTTTTCCTGTAACACAGTACTCAGGCCTAGCCACACTTTGCCCCTGCTAAAATGAGCTGGATTTGTGTCCAAACTGGCACAGCAGCACATGTGTCTCCATTTGGTTTTGGAATCCTCCAGCCAGTGAGATGATGGAATAAACCTATTTTTTGCACTCCAGCTGTGAGTTGTGGTCATCTTGGTGTTACCTAAGCTGTAAACCCTTCCACTACCTGAGCTGTAAACCCACAGCACTCTTCCCCCTTACCAGAGCCCTGCTCAGAACAGTGCTGCACCCTGGCATTGACAGCCACACCACTGCTATTGTCACATGGCAGGGAACAGTATTTGTCACAGTGTCCCCCTAAAGGCTCAGCTGTTCTTGGCTCAGCACTGGCCCTTTTTTCCCTCACTCAGTCTGTCTCATTCAGTGCCTGGGGATGCTCAGCCTGCTCCAGCCTCCTCCATACTCGCATTGCCAACCCTCCAGACAGTACTTATACACCACTCGTGAACACTAGGAGTTTTCTCACATGAAGTTTAGATTTGAAAAGCCTTTTGTTGTTCCTAGGTTTGTTATTGGTCCCTTCAGAATGGCATGAGGATTTCACAGCTCTCCTGGCACAGCTTATCTAGCAGCTTTCTTCTTCCTAAATACATTTGTCTTCCTACCATAAAAATACATTCTGTATTTTTCCCAACATACCTGATCCCACAGGGTGGTTCCTTGCTCTTTAACTCTTTCAGAACCCTGCTTTTAAGAGTATTTGCTCTTTAGACTGCTATCACTGGAATAATTTGATTTTGAATTGCTGAGGTCCCTAGTTATATGTTCATTAGCTAATACCATTTCCTCACACCTTAGCTGAGAGGGCAGGTTCTAGGGCAGTGGTAAAGTGATACAGGCAATAACAATCCCATTAGTGCCAGAGCAAAGCACTTTCTATTAAAATACAGAGATAGCACTGACCCCCTGATTTTGTAGCTCATTTTCTCCCTCATCTGCTCCTGGGGGAAGATTGTAGATTACAGTGCAAGGCTGTTTCAGCCATTTGATTTCTGCATGAGCCTACTTGTTTATTTTATTTAAAAAGCTGAGTCGAGTGTGCAGAAAGTTAATGCTGGGTCATATTTTCCATGGTACTTGGTTTCAGAAGATCATCTGAGGGAAGCAAGCCTGCTGCACAGAGAATTGTTAACCCTCTCTGGACATAAACATTGAAATCATTATTTTAAAGAGAATAGAACATACAGAACAAAACACATGTTGAAAATTCTCTGAAATTTATCACTCATTAGCACTAATCTTCAGATCCACAGTCCTGATAAAATGATTTGAATAACATTACTGGAGAGAGAATTTTTTACCATCGTGGGTTTTATGTTTATTTTTTTTTCCTGGTCTTTCTATAATAGTGCTCATAAAAATAAATCTCTTGATATTATCTTTGTAAGATTATTTGTGATTGTCTTTGCCTTTTCACACCAGAAAACATTTCAGTAGAAATGAATGAGTTTCTCAACTATCACTGTTATAAAAGATTAAAGATGTACCAAGAAACAGAGGAATTCAAAACAGGAGTCCTAGAGCAATATAAATTTAGGACAATTGTACTTATGGTGGTTTTCAACCTGTAGAACTATGGTGAAATGTAAGAATCTAATTTGAAAATGAAGTAACTATAATTGCCTTGAGGTTTTTTGAAGGCTGGGGTTTATTTTCTTTTAATGATAAATTTCTAACATTTTAATTTGCCCTCCATAATTTTCATATTTGGAAGAAAATTAATTCTATTTCTACTATTTGGACACATTTTTTTAAAACTGCCTTCCATAAAATTAAATACATTTGATGTTTATAAATATGCCTGATATCAGTAGTATTTTTTCCACAAATTGAAACTCAATAATAATTATAGTAGAATACCGAGGATTTGGTGGTGATTCTACTGTGAGCTGCTTCTTTAGATACAAAACAACACACTTTGCAATAGACACAATCTAGACGTGTTATAAATTCGTGATCTTTTCTGTCTGAACTTTAGTGGAACGCTTGTTTAAGCTGCATAGGAAGCACGTTTGGAAGAGAAGGTTGGAAGTGGGGAGTTTTCAGTACAACAATGGCACTTGGTCAAAGGGAATCCCCGCCCCTGCGTGTCCCCGAGGCGCCACCGGGGCGTTTGTGTCTCTCCGGGGCGCAAATCGCCACCTGCGGACCGCAGAGCTCAGCCCCGCGCCCATTCCCAAGAGGAAAAGCTCATACCCTTGAATAAAGTTTCTCCTGAATTTCTAGAGAAGAACCAAGTGCCAGGATCAGCTGCTGCATGTTAATAATCCAGAATACATATTGCTCAAGAGCATTGCCCAAGCAGGCTTAATAATGCTGAAGTCATCACTGTGTTTTGAATAAACAAACCATTTACAAGCTAATTATAGATAGCATTTTGCCCTGAGCATTCACTGAGTATTTCATATTTTACAGATTGTTTCTGAGCAGAGGAAAAATTGAAAGCAGGTATTTCTTTAACATAAGCCTTCTTATAAGAAGAAATTCTGACTCTTAATTCTTGTGTCCTCAACACATACATAACAGACTTCTTATCTGTTATATTTACTTATATATATATAGTTATATATACTTCTGTCTGTTCGTAATTCTACAGTTGTTTTGATTCTAAAGGAAAAAAAATATTAATAGTGTCTATAACATATGAATACATTGATCTATGTTGGAATCAAGCATATTCAAAAGTAAAACTTTAATATTAAACGATGTTAAATTTTCTGTTGCTATTTTAACACATAGCAAGCTTTTAATTTAATGTCTTCTGGCTTTTTATCATGTCTTTATTTGGTTTTAAATTGTAAGGTAAGTTTTTGTGCATGCTGTTTTGCTTTGTGTGTAGTTTAAACCTCTGACAGCTTTCTGTCTTCAAGACCCATTTCACACTGTAGATGGCACTAATTCATTGTGCAACACCAAGCAGGCTCAGCTGGTTGGGTGTACAACTTTGCTCTGGGTTTGTTCTCCTGAAGGTTAAGATTTTTATCCACTTAACTAAGTAGCATGAAAAACAACTTAAAACTTGCTTGAAACCTGGGACAAAAGATATTCTCTGCTGTGCTTTTGGCTGCTGTATGCAGTGTACAACACTTTTGTTCCGTAAGCTCAAACAGCAGTCAGTGGAGTAAGAGATGGAATGCAGGATTAGTTAACATGACTGGGCTGAGATTTCTCCCACAGCTCTGGCACAGCTAAATGAGTCTGAGCCCCTGGACAGCACAGTGCAGTATGAGTGGCTGCTCCTGGGTGTGCTGTCCTGGGGGCTGATGGGCAGTCTGACCCATCAGACACTGAAAGGGGCTTCCTGGGAACTGCAGGGACAATGAGGAGGATGCTGCTCTCTGCTTCAGATTCTATTTCACATTCAATACAAAGTAATGAGAAAAGCTGAGCATTCTCAAGTTCTTCCAGCAGATATTTCTGTATGTGGTAAAGACCCAAACTGGCTGCTGCCTTTATTTGCAATTACAAAAATAATCAATGTGTTTCTAACACTGGTAGAAGCAATGGAATGCTGAATTCCTCTGAAAGCTATTTGACTTTCCTAAAGGGCTTTTATGACAATTTCAGTGGGACACTATAAGCTTTTTGCCCTTTTTCTTGAGACATCAAAATTTCAGCACTTTGCCTTGAACAGTATTTAGTTTTTCTCTTCTGTTTAAATGTAGATGAGATGCCTTTTTTTTTCTTTTGTAGAGAGCAGTAAGAGAGCTAAGTACTATTTATATTTTCCCCTTGGAACCTGATGAATAAGCAAATCATAGTTGGGAGTCCCAGCTGGTAAAAACTAGCGCTGTACAACTGAGGGCAGTGGCACTGGGCCAACCCAGACAGAGGGAGGAGACAACCCATGGTATGGTTGTTCAACACACTGGATTTTGGACAAGACAATAAAAAATTTATCCCCATAGCTGATTGTTATCAGCTGGAGGCTTGCAAAAGCAAGCCACTCAGTTCCCCTATTTGTCCAATTTGCATAAATATACTGTGCCTGCTTTTAAAATCACCAGAAGTATTGTATCTTTTTTCATCAGGTCTCAAGAACACATAACCTTTTGGATTTTTCTTCTGTTGAGGGTAGGCATCACAAAGTAATAGCCATGCTCAACTCTGGAGGATAATGTAATCTTGGGTCCAGTCCAGAGCCAGGTCATCCATTTCAGTTGGTGGTTTCTGATATTTTTGTCTTCTGCCTGCAACACTCATTTTACCTCCAAAGTTTCCTTGCAGAGAATTACAGGCTGAAAGTGAATACTACCTGTAGGAATCTGAGGGCACGTCTCTGGTGTGCAGCAAAGAAATGCACAACACCTTGCTAAATATCTGTACTACTCCTGGAATTAGGTTAATATCCCCAAGCAGTGATGTAACAGCTTGGCTTCATTAGTTCCATTGCTCCAAGAAAAGACTTGCTCACTGTGCCTAATCCTGGATTGGTCTCTCCAGAGCACAGGTGTAATTCAGCAGGGTATGGATTGCCAGTGGATGTTATGCCACAAGGCTGGATGCTATCCATACAGCAATGTACAAACTACTGTAGCAGCTATGCTAGTCTAAACAGGTCAAATAAAGCAACTCCTTAGAAAGTGAAGGAGGAGGATAATCAGACACCAAGGGGAAAAATTATCAGGATCTGATGTTAATTCATTGTTTTCTTCCAATATCATGAAAGGAATTGGTGAACTCACTGTCCCAACAAAGCCTCAGAGGCCTGTCTTTACCCTAAAATACTATTTTCACAGCCAGGTTACGCTTTGACATCCTCAGACAGCTGCAAAGGTCTACAGAAGCAGAACTGGTCTTACCAAAGTAATAACTTCTGGCACATTAGGCTCCTTTATTTTGAAAGGGCAGAGCTTGAGCCAAAAATAAATGTACATGTGGTAGGAAAAGTGGTGAGTAATGAGGAGAACACCACATGCAGCACAGCAAACAGTAGCAGCTTATCATTGCTTATAAGATTCATGGCAGAAATTAATTTTAAGGAGGGATTTGAAAAAACCTTTCACACAGATCTCCTCCCATGTACATGGGATGGCCTGAGGCAGAGGATGAAAGTGCTTGAGAGAAAACAGTGCAGTGAATGTTAACTTCAAAGGTAAAAGGAGGTAAGAGTCAAAATCTTGAAACGTAAGCAAAACCAGACTTTCAGCACATTATTAATTTAAATCACTGTGATGTGCTATCAATTTCAGTTTACTGCATTCAGGACTCACTTTATCTGTTAGGATCTGCACCAACACTCTGATTCTTGAATCATCAGTCAACACAGAACTATATCTGACACAGCTTAAACCTACTTTTATTTAAAAGAGGTTTCCAAAGCAATCATCTCATTCAGGCAATTGCTGTAACTCCTTCTGTTAGCTCAGAGCTTCTCAGAGCTTTTCATGGGACATATGAGTAGCACTCATTCCATATATATTGTAGGCAGGTACAGCGAATTCTAACCCTTGGCTGTGATGTTCCAGGGATACAGTCTCTCATCTCCAGCAGTTATCCCATGAATATAAGATCCCACTATGTTCATACAGGACCTCCTCATCTTACCTTCATATTTAAAAGACTCATCAGAATCTTAGTGTCAGTATTTGTGTCATTTTCCATGCACTTTTTCTCTCCTAACAAGACACTGCTCACTCATCTCAGACCTCATAGTAGGAGTCATAGGTTTTCATTAACTGTTACTTCTTAACTAAAACCTGTCAGTAACATTTCATTTATCTCTGAAATGCTTTGTGGCTTGGTGTGGAATTGCAAATCCCCCTGGCACCATCAGCACTGTCAGGGAGAAAAACAGGTCAGTCCCACCTGTGGAACAGCCAACACTGTTCTCTTACACACCTCTCAGTCTGAAAAGGGAAACTATCATCAGTCAATGCTTCACAGCTTCTTTCTTTCCAGGACTTGGGTCTTCATGCATAATGTGAGAAAATCTCAAGACAGGAGCTTCTAATTAACTTACTTTGCTTCTCAAACCCTTTATTAAGGTCAGGATGCAGAAAAGGAAGCTGGCAGGCTGAAGCAGTCTATGGAAGCACCAGCAGCTGGGGGTGAAGAAGCCACTCTTCCAAAAAGGCATCTTCTTCTTAAGTCAAGGAGACAAGGTCCAGGCCAGAAACAATGATTTATTACTGAATATGAGGGAAGGAAAACCACATTCTCCAAAAGACACACAACCTCCATGGAGGAGACAAAAAGTGGCATCAAACTTTCCTGAACAGGGCAGCCCCCACAGTACTCTGTACTGCTGTTCCAAGAACTGTGCATTCAAACTCCTGGAAGGAGATGAGGAAGCCCCACCAGTTTAGTGATTATTTCCTCATGCTCTTCATCCACATGAGTGCCAAGCATACTGCTAGAAGAGAGACTGAAGGGACAGGTAGTAACTGCAAGGTGTAAAGAGCCAGGATGAGGCAGCAGGGGAGTCACCTTGAACTCTTTTTATTCTTCCAGTTGTGATTTAAGGGCAAGACAGTGAGAAAGACATCTTGAAAACGAGCATTTGTCTGCTTAAATTGTAGCTGCAGAAGAGCTTGGGTTCCCTGAAACACTGTTCTACAAATTACTGGATAGATGTTCAGTCCCCCTCATCAAGAAGTGGGGATTGGTATCTTTGCTTTATATTCATAAGGGTCATAAGAAGGACAGTGAGTCAATTCCCTGAACATCTCAGATATTTGTTTGTTAATGCAAGAAAGACAGGAAATAAACAAGAAATTCTGGGAATCTTAAATACAGTAAAGCAGTTACTACAGAAGTTGCACAGCTGAGAAAGGAATAATCCATATTACTGTAATATTAACATACATATAATGACAAAGAAGGAAATGCACAAGGGTGGTGTCACAGAGACATTAAACGGGGCAGATGATGCAGACAAGGCTTTTTGAGACTAGCTAGCAGAATCAGCCAAAGGTACAGATTTGTAAGCCATGGAGATTTAGCATCTGCATATTTATTAAGGAAAAAAAATGCAGAACAGATTGTCTTAGAAGATGTTTAGTGATGTGTTTATTCTGAACACAGGTAGAACAGAGCTTACTTTCCATTTGATTATAAGCAGTAGAGAGAAGCTGGTTGAGAATGTAGAGCTGAGACTAGGAAGGAAGTGTTCTTCATTTTCGTGATGGGGATGAGGAAAAACAGCAAAATAAAGTCTGCTTTCTGTGAAAATCAGTGAACTCACAGGTCCTAAGGAAAATATGACCAGGAGGAAAAGAAGTCCCAGAAAATTTGTCCTTCCTTAAACAGGAATGGCACAGTTGCAGGGTAATGCAAAGTGGAGAAAGAACAGGATGTGTGTGTAATAAAGCCAACTTGTCTCAGTCACAGGCAATTCAACATGAACAAGGAAAAATTTAGACAAATAACAAAGGACAGAATATTCTGCACCCAGGATAACTGATCACACAAAATACAAGATAAAATATTGGGAGATATACACAAAAGCATCATCTGTGAAGCATTTGAAGGAGTCCCCTACAGCACATGCTACTGGTATAACCTGTACTGCAATCTGGCATCAACTTTGGGATCTGGACTTCAAGAAAGTTGTGAACTAATCACAAAGACAACAAAGTGTAAGGAGAACAACCAAGAACCACAGCATATCCACAGGGGAGAGCTGAAGAAATTTGAATTATTTAGTCTAAGTACAGAAGGAGGGGAGAAGGTGACTCTCTTCCAGACTTGTACAATAAAAGTAATTGAAAAGACTAAGAGAAAAACCTGTTTCCTGTGTCTGCTGTTGATAGAACAAAAAGTAGTGAATTTAAATTGCAGTAAGGAATATTTAGATTTAACGCTAGGAAGATTTTGCTGATTGAGACCAGTCCACTACTATGCTCAGGTCTCTTTAGCGAGCTTAGATCTCCATCATGTTGACTACTTCTTTTCAAGATTGCCTCCCCCTCTGACCACTGGCTACTCTGCCTGTTGCTCTTACTTCACACTCCAAAAACTCCCAGCATCTGAAGATATTGTTAGCATTTCGCTTTCACTGACAATGATTGATTGCTTCAGTTTGTTTCTTGCCCTACCTCTTTCAGAAACCAGACTCACTCAGTCTGGTCCAGACACTACTCAGCTTGATAATAGGTTCATCATCCAGGTTTCTTTGTTCAGACAGTAGAACAAGGACAGTAATAACATTACAAGATTTGCCCCCTGTTGATCAAGCAGCTTTTCAGGGGGATTACCAGTTCAACTTAAGTACAAAGAACCAAGGAAGTGGTCACAACCCCAAGACTGCCAGAGTTCAAGAAGCATTTGGACAACATTCTCAGGCACAAGGTGTGATTCTCAGGGCTCTTCTGTGCAGGGCCAGGACTCGGGCTTAGATGATCTCTGTGGATCCCTTCCAGCTCAGGATATTTCAGGAAAAATTTCTTCACAGAGAGGGTTGGAAAGCCCTACTGCCCAGGAAGGTGATGGAGTCACCATCCCTGGAAATGTTCAAGAAATGACTGGATGTATCACTTAGTGGTCTGGTGCAGTTGACAGAGCGGAGATCAGTCAAAGGTTGGAGTCCATCCTCTTAACTTAAGTGATTCTCTTCATGATTCTGTGTGTGAATTTCTTCACTGAAATGGTCATCCAGCATTGGAACAGGCTGCCCAGGGCAGTGGTGCAGTCACCATCCCTGGAGGGATTTAAAAGATGTCTAGATGTGGTGCTTAGGAACATGGTTTATTGTGAACTTGACAGTGCTGAGTTAATAGTTGGACTCAATGATCTTAAAGGTCTTTTCCAACCTAATTTATTCTATGATTCTATGAACAGGCTTTATATGCATGTCATCAGTTCTTGTACCTCTCACTGATCATCTACCATCATCTTTCTAGCACGAACTTCCCAATCAGTTAATTATTTGATCCATACATTAAGTATATAGCCAAATTCCAGTCAGTGCTACAAATTCAGCTGATGCAATGTAATCAAAAGCTGTATCTAGGTTCCAGTGGAAAACTATTTTTAACATCAGTAACTGCACTTTATGATATCCAGATCCAACTGGGTCATGCAGAGTCTAAATAGATAGATGATGTATAGGATGAACCTATTCTGTATAAATCAGGGATGTGCATTTAAAAAGAAATGTCCATATGTTGATCTTTGGTCAGTATGCTGCAGAACTTGGAAGACACAGAGGGCAGGAAATTTTAGGAAGAGAAATGACTGTCTCCTAGCTAAGTGCTCACCTGGGAATCCAACCTTGCTTCTGCCAAAGAATAATGGTGTAATAATCTATTATTACTTAAACTTTTCATAAGTTGTGGTTAGCTGTTTGCTCCTCATGTTCTGAGTGCTTAACTCGAGATCCTGGTGCCAAGTCTGCAGGAGGGCAGGCTCACAGCTGCAACTGCAGGGAACAGGAGAACAGGACACGTGCCCTGAGCACGGCAGGGGCCACAGTGCTGCACCTATAGTGCCCATAAGGGCCTGGGTACCCAACTAAGACCCCACACCAAGCAGATTCTCCATCTGAGTAATTCCATGCCTCACATAGTAATCTACAGGTGGATATAGCAACTGCTTTTTGAAAATTCATTAGTGTTTGTGAAGGACTCAGGTGCCACAGAAAGGCCTTTAGGAAGTTAGCAACTCTGCCTTTAGGTTGAAGTGTGCTGCAAAGTAGGCATAGTGTCACACTGAACTGGAGGAGAGATCAATGTATTGAGTAACTGCTCATTCCACAGACATCTTACATTGTGCACACTGCACACAGAAATGGGGGGAAAAGCACCATTTGATAAGTACCGCATGGTAGGAAAAGACCAGCGCTGCAGGGTTACACAGCCAAGGCAAGCAATCATCAGTGGTTTGGTTTTGGCATCTTTCTCTGCACTGACAAATCACAGAGCATTTACCAAGGAATGCAGCCACAGGATGAGTGATTATACCCTCACCAAGACTATCAGTGACACTGTAGCATCAGTAACAATCAACCTCCTTATGTACACATAAAAACCTCATTTCAAGGACCCAGCTAAAGATTAATCCAAATGAAATTTGATTTACAATAAGGTATAACATTGCTTTTAGGAATGCTTTGGTAATCAGAGTGAGATAGACTCCTTGTGAATGTGCAGAAGTTAGCTACATAAAGGTAATGCAGGGAAGCCAATTAATTTTGTGTGCTGAAATTTGAGATCGTGACCCTATCTCCCCATGTAGGTTTGTCTAAATGTACTGACCATGGGCTGCCCAGCATTGTCAGCCCAGGGCTTCACAGGCCATTAATTCTGTAAGGTTTGATCTCCTGGCATAAATCACCACCAGCCTTGTCTTCATTTCTTGTTGTTCCACAGACAGACACATATCTCCAGGCCTCTCCATTTCCCATGGAACCTCATGCCCCTTCTTTCCCTGCTGCTTTTTCAAAGGCCTCTGGTGTACATGTATTTTCTACCACGTGCTTGGGCCAGGGCCTGTTTAACATCTTCACAGTAATAGCTTGCACTTCTTTACTGCTGGATACAACTATCTCACCTCATCCTATTCACCAGACTCCCCAGAAGAGCACAGTGGCTCTGTGCCTTTCAGCTTTCCCCTGCCCATACTGAGAGGGAATTCTCTTCGTCACAGAACAGGCAGAGATCCCATAGCAGATCCCAATTACATGGCAGCCCCCATCACAGGTGCCCCTGCACAGTCTCATTTTCTCCTGCTAGCAGCAAACAAAATCCTTTACCCTCACCTCCCTTTTTCAGCTCTCTTTGCCAGGACATAGGGCTCTCTTCATCTCTGTGTGAAGATCTGGTGATTGAAGGAACAAGCAAAACCAGGGCAGAAAGAGCATTTCTGTCACTGCTGTGCTTCCACAGCACCTATTTCACACAAGGAAGCACATGTCTTGCTCTGCCACCAGTGGTTACAGAAAGTCAATTACTGTGGCTTGCATGTCAACTTCAGTCTGTTCTTTGAGGGTCTCTCGGTTGATGGATAATGAGCAATGTGTATATGAGTAGAGCAAATAACTGTCTACAAAATTTTAAAGTAGGTTTAGATGGTGAGAAAAGCTCAGTTAGTAAGAAAGACAACAAAGAATAACATTAAAGAGCTAGTTATGGTGCAGATCAATATATTTTCAGAATCTCATCAATGCCACTGATAAAAATGAAGCCTGTTTAGCAAAATAAGCTTCAGTCTTCAATCTGTTTTTCAGCCCCTGAGCATTCAGTTATTGTGGATTAGTTACCAAAAAAAAGATCGTATTTTAAATATTCTGAACATTTCTTTAGCCATTATACACTTCCCTGAGTGCCGTAAAATTGAACTGAAATACACAAAAAAAAAAAATCAGGATAAATTGGACTTTAAGGATTTTATCTTTAATAGTATAAAGTCACGCTTCAAATGGTCATGAATAAAACTGTGTCATTTACAGCAAGACAGAACCACATTTTCTAACTAATGCAGCTGACATTATTTGTGTAGTAGGCGTGGTACCTAGAGGTACCTTCTGCACCATGTGGGATGACCCAGCTCTCACCAAAAAATTACACAATCTGATTTTCTCACTGGTTTTCAGGAGGTACCTTGCATGATCACATTCCAGTTAACAGATAAATTCTGTAGACCATGTACTGTAATCTGTGTTTGGCATACCATCCAGCACAGAGAGGCCCCGGGTTTGATTAGGGTCTCCTCCACACACACCAATAAATATGTTATTAATAATCAGGAATGAAAATAAAATGAAACATCTGAAAGTCTAAGAAATGAGTCAAGGACAAAAAAATGATGCAATGGAAGTGAACTAGTTGGGTTTGGGGTTTTTTCAAGTGTATTTTCTCTTCAATAAACTCTGATAAATATCATCCAAAGGGCATTTCAAAGCTTGATCTTCCTAGTGCAAATGAAGGGTAAGTGAACTACAATGGACGTTGGGGTTGGTTTAATTTTTAATAACTCGTGGCACATAATCAATTTTTCCTAATGCTCTTGAGTTTGTAGATAAAATACAATGTATGTGTACAGTGATTATCATCAGTAAGTATTTTGCAGAAGTCCCTGCAAAAATATGAATAAAGCACTGAATCATTCTGTATGAGCAGAGGTACTGAGAACCGTTGTGCAGCTCAGACAGATTCTCACTCTGCTCTCTGTTCTAAAGAGGAGATGACATTTTACAATATTTAAGGCATATATAAGATTTTACTCACTGGGACATCAAGAGATTATTTTAAATAGATCAAACCAAGCGTATCTCAATCCTGATAAAAATGGAAGATCAATTTGTTTCTCAGAGTGTGGGGTGAGGATTCTAATTAAACGCTCAGGGAAGTGATGTGAGTGCACCTGCTCTGGGGGTGTTTGCCAGACGGTGTGAATCTCCTCTCACTCAGGAAACACATTACCTGCCTGTAAATGCAGCTAGCTTCCGCTCCCACTCCTCCTCAAAGGCTTGGAGCTCAGTGTTCTGTAACCTGCCTTCTGCACCAAGATCCCAGGTGGCAGAGGGAGTTAGTCAGCTTGCTGTGGTGCACCTCCCAGCTGTGTAGTCCCTGGGACTGCACAATCCTCAGAGACAATGACAGCGTGCTGCAGTCAAGGGGTGACCTCTGTGCTCTACTAAGTCTGAAGTAAAAGAAAGCACGTGGTAGCCATCCTTGCTTCCAACCTGCCACATGTCTCCCCATAGTTGTTACCCAACCAAACCAAACCCTGTTTGTCTCTGAGTCATAAGAAAGAAGGTTTATTTTAGCTACTAAAAGGATGAGTATTGCAGAGCAAGATCTTGGTACTTTAATCTAACCATCCATTTTGATTACACTCCAGTTAATGGTATTAGAATACTAACAAAAAACACTAATGAAACAAACAGCCTGCAAGACTTCTTTTCCTTTCTCATTTTCATTACCTATAAGATTATGGGCCAGGTTTGCTGGAGAATTGACTGGTCTTTTTCGCCTACCAACAGAACTTTGGGAACAAATTAATAACTGGTTCCTCTCACCTGAAAACCAAGCTGGTGTACTAATTCCCTTCAGTCTTAGAGCTCTGTGACTTGAACCTTACTTATTTAACTTCAACTCATTCTTCTATGCTGGTCTCAGCAAGCCACTGCTAATTGTAACAATGATACTGTAAATCATAAATGACATAGAGAGGCTGAGGTTGTCTCACACTCTTTATATTCAAGAACCTCATTGCAACAATTTCTTTTAACACATACATTTAAATTAACAGTTCCATGTGTTTTAAAACTACTGCAGTTTAATTTTCAGTCGTTTCAGTCTGTTGGTTGCCTGCCTTTGGTGGCTCAGCCTTTCCTGAAGTTGCAGTGTGCATAAGGACCCAAATGACAAATGGATCAATGAGTTAAAAATATTTTAGCACAGAGGTCATAGACATAAATCCTTGGATGTCCAGGCAGGCAATGTGAACATATATAACACAACTCTACAGAAAAAGAGGCTAAAATAAAATTAAGGTGAACACTGTGTATATAGTATTCCATATCAGGGTTCCTAAGAACAGGAAATGGAAAGCAGGCTAGGGCAGGCACAAGAAAAGAGACAGAAATAGAAGGTGGGAAGGCTCTAGCAAGCAATAGCTCAAAGAGGCTGAGCTCTGCCTGCCAGTCAGTTTCATGAGCTCTCATGAAAACAGCAACAACAGCAACAGCAGCTTGCAAAGACATGCCATTTACAAGAAATAGCCCCCCTTGAACAGATACAAGCATAACCCTGACAGCATGAACTTCATTGATTAAATTCCTATGGTAAGAATTCCCTCATCTCTGGTACTGCACAGATATGGAAGTTAAAGTTTCTGATGTTCTCGTTTACTACAGTATCAGAGAACATATAAATACCTAAGGTGGTTAAAACCCCAAGGAGTACATAATACTGTCTATAAACCCAACTGCATTTCTCCTCTGTTTTTAGGCTGAAACCAGTAAGAAAACAGTCTACAGCATGGGCAAATCTATTAGAGGTTGTTTTATCCCTAGCTTCTTGGTAAGCTGCTGAGCACTCTGGGATGCTATGCCAAGTGGTAGTTAGGGAGGTCTGCTGCATTCAGGCAAGTTAATTACAGAGATGGAGGACAGCAGGATGCCAAGTGGGAGGAAGGCTTCCCTCCAGAAATGGACTGTCAGCAGAATCAGGAGGGGATGTAATCAGTCATAGCTTGCTTTTACCAACCAGGAATGATCATAGATGTGGCTTTCAGCTTGCTGAATATTTTCTAGCATGTGATTTATTTAGATTTTTGGCCTGTGCATGAAACTTCTCTCAGACCTTCTCATATAGAGACACGTGGTGCTTCATTCTTTTAGCAGGCAGAAGTCGTTCAGTTCACTCAAGTGTTTTTATTGTTCTAATAAAATACATGTATTTTTGGTCACTCTCACTGATTTAGAAAACAGTGATCTTACAGACATGGTGGCAGATACGTGCTGATGCTGGCTGTATCAACGTGCACCTTTCTTTGAAGAAAATGTAGCCAGAGTGGTACCAGCAACGGTGGGAAGAGCTAGAAGCATTTTTACTGCTGGCACCTACTTTCACCTAGATGAGTGATATACTAATTTCTCATGCTGAGAGAGGTTATCAGAAGTTTGAAAGGTGGAGGGAGTTTATTTCCAGGTGAGCAGTATATACTCATACTAGTATGAACAATAAGACTGGAATCTGCCTGTGCCCTGCCTGTAACAAGCTCAAAGCAGTTTGGCAAAGCAAGGAGACAGACATAGGCTTAACATAAGCAGCTTACGTTAGTCTCAAGGACAAAGAACATGTGCTGACACACCACTTACATTGCAGACACCTCTGCATCTGGGCATGGCAGCAAGCATGGGAGATGTGTCACACAGAGCAGGCAGTGCACTGGAACGGGGACCGCGGCCGGGGCACACACGGCGGGCCCGCCTTTTCTCCACGACCCCAGCCCAGCTGTGCGGGGAAAAGCACCGCGGTCTCCAACTCTCCGCGCCCGCCGGCACGGCCCACCCCGCCCCGCCCCGGCTCGGGACCCCTCAGGCACGGCCCG
>VZRX01008756.1:0-65602 GCA_013398075.1 Notiomystis cincta | reverse complement strand
TTTTTAAGCTTGTCTGAGAAGCTCCAGACTTTGAGTTCTGAAACTGTGTTGCTCACTGTTAAATTAGAGTAGAATGTGCTGCCTTTGCAGCCAGCTTTTTAAGTTTAATTCAATGGAACTGCCAGAGCTTGATGAATTAACAACAAAATATTGAGTCTTCATTTTGAAGGCGGCCTTTCAGATTGCTGCATACAAGGTTTCAGATTTACAGATTAATTGTCGCTGATGACAATCTCCAGGTTTGTTGGGGGTGCATTTGGGGCTGGGACAATGTCCTCCTCTGTCCTGTTAGCAAGCTGCACTGGTGGTGTGGTGTCCTGGGGTGCTGCACGTGGCCATGGGAGGAGGTGGGACACTAAGGGTGTTTGCTCTCTGCCACCCTGATGCTCGTTTGCTCCTGATAGACCAGACCACAGGCAAGAAAAGGGGAGTTTATTCTGATGTCTTGGGTACTCTGTGGTGACCAAGATAGTTGTGGCTGGCTGCCTTTCAGAGGCAAACAGTAAGATGAATGAAAACATCCTGTGGACATACTGATGGACTGCATATAGTTCACAATAATCAATAAATATATCTATAGGGAAACTACAAGATTGCATTTAAGAAATAACTGTGTTCTTAATGAGGCTGATGACAGTCTGCTCTTGCAGCAAATCTTGATAGAGAATTGCAAGTTTTAGTATTAACTCTGAACTTCTTTTTGTTTGTTTGCTTTTTCTTAACATATTTACCTGGCTTTTGACTTCTGTTACCTGATCAGTGGCTTTTCCCATTTTTCACACTAATCGGGAAACCTGATGAACAATTATATTGTACATGCAGTAGGGACCAGGAATCCTAGTCCAGATGTGTTAGGTGAGCTTCCAGTGAGTCATCTAGCTATTGCTTTGTTTTGTTTCCCAGGTGCTTTGAAGGATAAATCTTGTCAGCATATCCTTAAATCTTTGGATAGAAGCTGTTGTGGATTTTTAGGATGCTCTTTCCAGTGTTGGCTTACCAGTATGCCTGGATTATAAGAAGGGACTGCAGATGCCACATTTGATTCTAGTCTTACATTTTACACCCATCCAGTCTGTCCTGCATGTCTCCCAAGAAGGATACCATCAGTAATTATGCTTTCTGCGTAATTAATGCATGCTAGGAGATTGGAATTGTTATTATAATATGATTGTTATAGTTTGGTTTATTTCAATTATGAAACTACTTATCTCAACCCCTGAGTTTTACTGCATTTACTGCATTGTTTTTTTCTTTGCCTTCTGATTCTGTTCCCTATACCACTGGCAGGGGGAACCCACAACAGTAAGAATGCTTATGAGATTCTTGGTAGATGCTTAGTGGCAAAATTGGTTTAAACACTTTCAGTCCAAAGCTTCTTTTCCTTACGTCTTGCACGGTCCCCTTAGCTGTGTTGGGAGGGCTGTTTACGTGGCTTCACTCTGAAACATTCAGGAAATTGATCTGTCTGAAAAATAAACTGCTAAAGTACAAAATAACTTCATTTCAGAACCTCCATCTGGGTCATCACATTGCTGTGGAAAGCCTGTTTGCTAGCACAGTGTAGAGGTGAGGCCAGGGAGGTAAAGGGGATTGGGGTGGAACTGTGTTGCCTGATGTTTTGGATTCAAGTACATACCTAACTATATACTTAGTTAAATTTAAATCTGATTTGTTTGCTTCATTGTGTGCAGGTGTTGTGCAAGCTTACACCACACATTACTGAATATGAACTTTAACTACTGGTGGCCTTGCAGACATGTCCAGCCTGTTGGGATTTTCTATCATCAGTGAGTTTAAACTGGTTAGTTAGATGTTTGAGTGCTAAAACATGCAAGAAAAAATTTAAGAGCAGTCAAAACTGATTGAGAAACTTTCAGTGGTAAGTGTGGAGGTACAGTGTTTCAGGCAACATCTTCTTAAATGAGTTTTATGTTTCAGAAGTATCTTCTAGTGATCTGACTTCATTTTTTGAACTTGGCATTCAAGCGTGAGCTGTTACCTGCATAACTGATCATTTTCTAAGTCCTGTTTGATCTTTGTCCTCAAATGTTGTCTGAATTCAGTGGTCATTCATACTGTACATTTTTTTTTTAGTTTATGGCACTCAAATGTCATTGTATGTTAAGTTCTTTCTGTATTAAAAAGACTGGTTTTTTTGTATCCATCCTTGCTTTTTTTTCCTATCATGTCCTGTTTCCAACCCACTGTAGTAAATAGTAAAGGGTAGAATTTAATTTTTTAAAAATCTCTTTTAAAGAATATCTTGCTAGAACTGCTGTTACTGTGATTCCCCATATTGTTAAAGAGCCTTTTTATTTCTACTCTGCCCTCTTTCTTACAGAATCATTTCAGTATGGCATCTTGTAGCTTTTAAGATTAATCTCTTTTTCTTCATCACTTCTGATCTTCATTGTTACCTAGTCAGAAGTGCTTTGGAGAGAGATAAAGCTAGTTAATGATATGCAAGATTCCTCTAATTTGGAAACCTTGTCCAAAATCTGTTAAAACCTGGTTTCAGGATAACTATCAGGACATTTTACCATTCTGCTGATGGTAACAATGGCTAAACTCAGAGGAGTTGATGGAAACAGTAATGTAATAAGTGACTGCTGCTTGGTTTTTTAGTTGAGCTTGTTATTTTGTGACCCAGAGCTTGCAGAAGCTCTGTGTGATCAGTAGAGCTGCAAAATATATCTGTGTGTGCTTGCCTGTGTACTTTAAACTGCAGTTTGGGTGAGAGAAGACTGTTCTCATAGTCTGCCACTGAGGTTTTAATCAAGGTTTCATATACAAAGAACAAGAATACCAGTGTCATGTGATGGTGTCCACCATAAGTAAAATTCTATACCTATTTATATGAAAACTGAAGTATTTTTTGAATGACCAAGTAGATCATATTGCATTAGTGAGAAATGGAAGTGCTGCTTTGCTGATCATCTGCTACTCCAGATCTCTGTACTGCAATGAAGTATATAAAACACTTCTGTAAATGGGTAGGTTATTTTAAGTGCTTTAAAAATAATCAGTATGAGTGACAAAAGTTCCTTTTCATGCCTTTTTTCTCCTGACCCCAATATTGGAAATGCTGCTTGAGAGCTGATTAAAAGCATTCTAACATAATAAATACAATCAGAATGCAACAAGACAGTATTTTGTGGACTGGTGTTCCCTTATTCTTTGATCTCTTTTGATGTTCTGCTTTAGCTTTCTTCAAATGATGATTCTTGATGTAAAGGTGGGGGAGAAGTGGTTTGTTGACTGTCAGAACTGGGTTTGCTGTGGATTTGGTGATTTTTTGACTTTGTCTAGGAAGATGTCTTATTTAAAGCCTTCCTGCTGCTGTGATAATTATAGTGCTTATCCACTTAAATTCTGCAGTGTATAAGATGAGATTGTGCTGAAGTACTTTTTACATGTGGAGGCATTTAGAGGGTTTTTCTCATGTACCCAGATGTCTGTTTTAAAATAGACAAATGGCTAGCAACCTCTGAAGCTACTTGTGATACTTAAGTGAATGACCAGAAGATTTTATCTTGAAGAAGGAAGGAGTATAGGCATATACACAGTGGAATGTTGTATTACCCATTTAAAAAAACCTCAATGAATCCGAGACTTAATGAAGCAAGTGAATATATTAAAGGCTGATATCTTGTACCTTGGTTCATCCTATACTGGGCATCTCAATTTCAGACATCTTGAGAGATGAAATGCATATAAAATGTCTAGAATGCAGGTAGAGAAGATAATAGGTTCATAGATTTTTTTACAGTCATTCTAGTAGTGACTGCTGCTCTCTGAAATACATCAAATTGCTTATACTGTCATTTTAAGTTGAGAATACCTTTGCCAGTCTATAATGAGGTACTTCTAGGAAGTCTTTGAAATTTTTTTTTTATCATACCACAGAGACAAGCAAGGTATAAGAATGCTGAGTTGACAAAATGCATGGGAAGCTTTGTGTTACTCAGTGTAGTGATGGCCTTGGTACCGAATGAGGAATAATCTAAACTGTGTCAGTACTGAGAGGCAACAGTTGTTACTGGTGAGCTGGATGTAAGCACCAAAATTTCTACACAGGAATGTCTATGACAGCATGAGGAACTACTCGGTGTCCTTGTGAGCCCCCCCACACTCCCAGTGTTTTAAGTATCTCAATCTTCTCTGCAGGTTTTTTTAGTGAGTGATTAGCTTATCTGAATTTTGGATAAGAATGTGTGTTTTACTGCTTTAAATTCTCAAATCTCAGCTTGGCTGATTGTTTTGGGTTTTGGAGGGTTTTTTGTATAGCCAAAGATAATATTTCAGAGAATAATTTGATGTATCCTTTTTTTAAAATACATTAAAAGGTACATTATTTAGGTCAAAAAGAACCTCCTGCTTCTTATTTGGTCATTAAAATCTCTGTAAGGTTTAGTCCTTCATTAAGCACTTCTGGAAATGTGCATTTGGACTTGAAATGCCAAATACCCTTCTAACACAGTAAAGTTAAAATACAATATAAGACCTGTCTTAATGGTGTTTTGTAGTTCTAGGCACAGATCTGAAGACCCAGTAACCTCTGGTAAAGGGACTCTTCCATGTATTTCTGCACTGGATCAAAGCTGCTTGTCTTTAACTGCATTTGACCACAGTCTTTGATGTTATAACCAGGGCAGTTACTACTTGAAGTTGGTTTTAAAGCTTAAATTACATGTCTTCTGAAAATGATGTTAATCAGAAGTAGTCTTAATACAAACTTTCTACAATATCTGTTCATACTACTCAGGGCTTTTCCACTGCAAGTAAAATAAAATTTGTCGTGTCTTGTTCTCAGTTTCTCAAGACATTTGAATTTCTCTGCTGAGAACATCTGAGGTAATTTTGTTACTGCATAATTTCTCAGTTAATTATTGGCTTGAAGTTTCCCTTTTGGATTAACAGACTTGTGCTGATCTAGGTAATTTCCCCACCACTATCTTGGGCATCTACTGTCCTTTCTCCTCCTTCCCTTCTCCCTCATTCTGTTTTTAGCTACCATCTTATTTTTGCTGGGAAATTAAACTGGAAAATGCTACATTTTGTGACTAGGTGTTAACTGCATAAAAGCTCAATTGTATTAGGCACTAGCAATCTTCAACAGTAATGAGGGTGCTTTTATTTAAATATCTTGTCGATCTGGAGTTTCGTCCTTGTTTTATGTTTGGAAGGAAAGGGAACTTGCCCTTTTTTCCCACATATACAAGATTAATGTGTTTCCTTATGGAAATGAACCTTTTGCTTTTGTTAATCTGAAAGCTGATCCAGCTAAAAACTATTCCTCTTCATTGGACATGAATAGAGAGTTGAGTGGGAATGATCATCTAGGTAGAGAGGGAAGTGAGATTTCTTCTTTTTTTTTTTGTGGTAGTGTTGTCTCTTCTTCTATACATTGATGAACTTTTCAAATAATGGAAGAATCAGAGGAGGTTTGAGAATTAGAGCACAGGCTGGCAAACTTTCTGCATTTTGCCCTTTCTTTGAATGTGAAGGAATCATGGTATCAAGGACAGTTGTGCATAAGAGAGAAAGATGAACAAATTTGGTCTAAACTTTTATTAGGAGAAATGGGTTTCTTTAATGGAGTAACTCCTGTAATTAGTGCAATGCAACAGACTTTTGCTTTCCTTCTAAATTTTTTTTTTATTTCTTTAAAAAAATCTATTTTTTTTTTTTTTTAGTGTTCTGGCACATCTGAAAAGCTTCAGATCTTGTGGGAGGAGAAGAAAGAGTTAAGGCGTATCAGCAGTCTGCTCAAAGGGCAGATTTGCCTCAGCAATTAGTTAAACAAAAAAACACCCCATAAGCTTTTCTAGTTCTGCAGCCTTTAAAATCTGTGTTCATGAGTTATGTGTAGATGTTGCTGAATTAATTAAATTACATGTGTACATGATTGGTGCCTCTGTTTTCAGAAACAACGTTATGGCAACATGTGTGATGCTCTTTTGACTGTTCTGTAAAACTTGCATATTCATGTTACAGGACAAAAAATGCTTTGGAAGTGCAGAGAGAGCTTGTTGCAGGAAATGTGGAAGACATAACTTCCTTTTCTTGCCAAGGGGAAAATGTAAACAAAGCTCCAACTTAATTGTAGGCTAAGTACTAGTCTGGTTTTCTGACTAAGCCTTTCCTTCCTTAATTGATTTCTTTTATCATTGAGAAAGTGTATTTTTCTAAAATGAATTCTTGTAGTTTTGAGCAGGACATGCCTTAAAGTTTTGTGAGCATTTAGTTCTTGCTACACTTTTATGGAATCTAAATGTAGGTATTAATGAAGGAACTACTGAAACTGAAGTTACTGGTGTAACTTTTGAGGATTTTGAGGGGAAGTATTGCAATATTAATGTGTTTTGCTGCTATCTTCAAAATGGCTGAAATCTTTGAAGTATATGGCATAGAAAGGTTTCTTGGCATCAGATGTTATGATAGAAATGTTAGTTGGTGAAGTCAGTGTGGCTCTTAAAATTTTCTGCTGAAGTTAATGAATTTAAATTAACCACACAGAAGAGTCCAACCAAAGGAGACATCTTTCAAATGTGTAAGTTTTAAAGTAACTGTTAAAATCTTAATATATACAGATATAATTGATTTATATGAACAGGTATAAGATTGTCACGCTAGTTGTGGGGGGGTTTTAAATAAAAGCAAAATGTTCTGTGGGTTTGACCAGGAATTTGACCCTTGCTCAAGGAGGCAGCAGTGCATAACCAGTTTCTGTGGTCTCAGGCAAGTCAGTTGTATAAATACCGTGTACAATGAATTTTACAATTTGATTTTGTATTGCTTCCTGCAGCAGCGAACAGAATAGACTTGGGAGTGACCGTGGATATTAGTAGACAAGGGGAAGATGTGAGTGTCAACACTGGGGCCAGGACAGAGTGACTTGAAGAGTCACTGAGAACAGAAAGGATGACTACAAGGGTGTTTTGTGGGCTTCTGAGGCAGTCTAACAGGAATAGTCTGCTATCTGCTGTGACCTGTAGTGAGATCTGTTCCAGTTTTAGCTGCCTGTCAGACAATTGTGCTGGATTTCCCTCTCTGTGTCTGTTAACCTGCCACTCTCTCCAGCAGTGGGATGATGGATCAGCCATTTGAAATTACTTGGTTTGTGATCATATAATCTCTGTATGTAGTGAGAAGGGAAGCAAGAAAACCCCTTGGCAGGATGGAGCACGAGGGAGAAGTACAGTTCCCTGTTAGTTTGCCTTCAGTAGTGGTATCAGATCACCCTGATGGACCTGTGAAGAGCTGACAGGCAGTGAGTCCTGCATGCAGTTAGCTTCTCCCTCTCAGAGGATTAGCTCACTTGATTGAGGAGAATAAATCAAAATTCACATAGCCTTGGCTTTATATTCTTTTCCTGTATGAGTAATACCTACATGCATATATTCTGGCACTGCAAATTTAAAATTGTCCAAGCATTCAAAAAAGCAACAACTCCCGTGGACCTCTTCAGTAGTGACGGCTGCTACGTGAAGTGTTGTTAACTGAGGAGGGAACAAACTGCACAAATACAGAGGAAAATAAGTACAGGTCAAAGAAGCAATCAGCCACTTAGATACAGGGAGCACTGTCATGGTGAATCCTAGCAGCAGCTACTGCTGTCTAAATTGCCTTTTTCTGCTAGGACTGCCCTTGCTTTGCAGGTGATTTTTCCTACTGTTACATTTTTAGGAGCTCTGGAGAAGAAAGAGCATGTTGCAAAAGCAGTCTTACAGCTGCCCACTTAAAGTAAGATGTTTTCATTGAAAGTGGTAGTTGGCTAAATGAAGATAGAGGCAGTGCTGTGCTTGGGCAATGGCTGGAGCAGCCACACCAAGGGATCAACTGAAAACAAACATGGTCCAGTCAGGACTTGTGTGGCTTTCCAAATGTCTGCTACATGAAGAGGTACAGCTCTGCTGCAGGAATAGGTGTGTGGGGGACTGGGAATGTTTATTTTTTGAAGACTGTGTCAACTGAGTATTAGTCAAACTGCATGTTGTGTTTGATCATGGGGAGCAAAGTAACCTTTTCTTGCTGTTCTTCCTTCTCTGTGGCATCATTTGGGTTCCTTGAGCCATTTGGTAAACTGGTGCAGGGAGCTAACTGCACTAGAGAGAAAAAAAAATCTCACAGAAGAGAATACCTCTGTTTAGTTGCTGACATGATGGAGGAACTTTGGGGAGATGCTGGTGGTAGCTGTGGTGAGCACTGGCACTGAGGAAATGTGCATGGAACCACCGTGTTGGTGAACCAGCGTGGGTTTGTATACACAAAATAATATATTTTTAATCCAGATTGCAGCTGTATTTTCCTTGGATGCAAGACTTGTCATGGCTCGTGGCTTACTGTTGAAAGTATTCAAACTATAGTTGTAATGAGTCAGTTTTATGGCTGTGACTTAATGTTTTCTTCAATGAGAAAAATCAGTGTTTCTTTAATAAAATTCCTGATGTCTCATGAAATGAGGCTAGATTGCCTTTTGAGTTCTTTACCACTCCTTTTCATGTTCCCCCTTCCAGTTTTTCTATTGTATACAGATGTACCCATTAGTGTTAAATGTGTAAGAAATTATGCTAGCAGCCAGTACTTCAGACTTGCTGTATCAAAGAGAAAAGGCTGAATGGGTGAAATTGCTGTTGTGTGATGACAAAAGGACTCATGGAGAGGATGGTGTACAGAAGAAAAGGACTGGTGGGTATTAAGGCCTGGAGTGTAGAGAAAATTGTTTTGGATATAGGGCAATATTGGTAATAGCATTTTTTAGCCACAGGCAGGGGTTTCAGTGGAAAAAGATGAGCTGCATATTGTTACCAAGCATCTTGGAAGCTTGAGGATAAAGGAAGAGTGTTGTATAGAAACACTGCAGTCACGAGAAACGATGTTCCAAGCAACAGAAATACCACAAGATGTTGTTACTGATACAATCAATGCCTGGCTGGCAGGATGAGGAGTTGATTGCAGCCAAATTAAGATAGAAGTAGTTTTTCTTCTGATCTATTAAAAGAGGCCACCCATATGGGAAGGCTGAACAGTATGTGGGTCCAAGACTTTTTTTAGTCTGCTTTGGTGTTGGAGCTATTGTTGTGAAAACCCCAAGCAGTGTCATCACCAGAGATGACTCAGGCTGTGAAAGTTAGTAAGGGAACTAAAGCTGAGTGATCAAAAGGCTGCTTTTTTGAAGGTGAGTTGAAAATAGTAAGTCATAAGATGGGATGGGTGCTGCTTGCCTGCTTACGTAGGTACGGAGCAGAATGTCTGGGACTGTCCTGTTAGTGACTCCACTGCAGTCTGAGAGGCAGCATGTTCTCAGGAAGTGTGAGTGTAACTGCACAGTGAATCTACAAGCACTGTTGTGTACAGGAAGCTCCCACATTCTCATTCAGAGTCAATGGCTTTCTGTGAAATAATTGGGCCTGGAAAGGAAGAGAAAATGTCTCCAGTACAAGGAAGCTGGAGGCTGTATGGATCTTCCATACGACTGGGGTTTGAGCCAAGATTTTCCTGTCTTAGTAGATTTGTTGATTGAAAACAGGATTTTATGTTGTGGTTGGGTCACAGCTTGAGCAAGAGGAGGAATTCCCTTCCTTAATGAGACAGGGATCTTTGGGGGGCACTCTCAGACTAAATAGAATAAAAATCCATGGGGGTAGAAGACTGCAGAGATGAAAGACTGCTTGCCCTGTTCCAGAAGAAGCATCAATCCTGTTGACAGTTAAAGGGTACTGGGATAAGAAGCTCATGAAATAGGCTGTATAAAGGTGGTAGAGCTTCATGTGAAGGTTATTACTTCTGCTCTGCTCCTGCCTTTTCTGGAGGGGAAAGGAATAGGTGACTGAGGATATTACTGCAATAATGGACAGTCAGTATCTGGAGACACACTGAGGGGGACGTGGTTGTACCAGACTGGTATTTGACCTCAGTATCCTAAGCTGAATGTGGCTGTAATCTCCGTGAGTTAGGTCACTGCCTGACAAGACAATTAAGTGTTGGCCTCAACTTTGATGGAAAGAAAAAAGGAGACTACTTAAAAAAAAGTCTGTTCCTTTTTCTGAAGTATTTTTCATGTAATTTGGAAGTTCCTTTTTCTGTCTTAACCAACTGATGTATTCATATATCTAAACCAAAGAATATTTGCCATTGTTGAAAAACAAAGGCATGTAGGTGATTTTTGCTCGGAAGAGGCCATTTGAAACACGTTTAGACTCCTCAGAATTTATCACTGTATGTTACACTACATTGTAATTATTCTAGATTGGCTAAAATTAATTATCCTCATTTTCCTGTAAATGGATATGTTCATACCTAATTATTCTCTTTAGTGATATTGATAAAGATTTGGTGGAGAGGATTTATCTGATTTTCTTACAAAGTAGATTTAATGATGTTTTGCATCTAAATCAGATAATGTTCCTTTCAAGTTTACTTGTGAAAAAATGGAAAGTCATTGAAGAATACATGCTGTCATTTCACTTCAAGAGAGTCCTAGAGGGCCATAAATGAGTTCTTGCTCATTTGGCTGAAAGAAGTGTTTTGAATTCATCTTCAGGAACATTAGTTAAGTCTTTCATATGAATGTTATCAGTCAGAATAGACTTTTGGTAAATTAGTGTGTTTTTGCAATCAGGTGGAAGAATTACTGATGCAGAGAGATGAAAATTTATTTGCCAGTATATGAAGACATTTAAGTTGCTTGGGAGGAACAGCCTATTCCATGCAGGATTGTACTGCTGTAATTCAGTTAGTCTCTGTGTGCTTTGTGTGTTTGAATCTTTTAGCTGCTGGAAGTTTTTGTATTTAGAGGAATGTAATTATGTTGATGTCCCCTGCCTCCACACTGCTGTTAGTGATTTGACCTGTCAGTCCCTGTTAATGACATTATTTAGTTACTTCTATGATATGACATGTTCATATCATACTCAAAATTGCTTTGCTGATCATCAGAAATACTACTTTGACCACTGTTTGCAAAGATAGCATCGAAAAGAGGTTTTTTTCCCTGTAAGTTCTGTGGGTTTTTTTCAACTGTTGAAATGCTACTCAGTGTTTTCAATTTCTGAAGTGTGGATATCTTTAAGACTACAAACCTTTTAGTCTATTTGAGCATAGTTCTTTTAACTTTCGCTCTGATTCCTCAGAGAAAAGGTTGAAAATCAGTACAGGTTGTTTGTTGGTGGGGTTTCCCCACTAAAACTCAGTCCAGTGATTCTCAGCACATCTAGCAATAAAAAGCTAGGACAATTGTGGGGTTTTTATCACCTCCCTTTTGAAAGAACTCGATGGAGAAGCATGCTACTTCATGGAAGAGAAAATGTTGTAAATTTCATGCTTAACTATAAAAAAGGGTTCTTTGTAATAGCTAGATCACATGATTCTCAGCAAAGCATTGAGTAATACAGTCACTTCCATAATCTAGTTATAACTGCTTTTTCTTGCCCTCTTGAGCTGGTAACTGCTGATGTGGCTTAAGTTCTGGTGTTTTGCTTATTGGATTTTTCTTTCTTTCCAATGCAGTAAATAGTGAAATAACACAGATTCATTAGCCCATGTCATAAAGAACATTATCCATTTCTTACTTTTGTACAGAACTGATCCAAACCACAACCTCTCAGCTGTTTCAGTTGCATCTTACTATTGTATCATCCAGTTAATTTTGAATAATGATAAAGGTTGATTGCTTGACTGGATTATAAAAAGGAATCAAAATAGGCTTTGCATGGATTTGCATGTGTTTCAGGCAAAATTAACTGAGCCCTCGAATTTGAGTTGTTTCCTTTGAACAGAAAATGCCTTGCCAGTTACACAATTTCAGGTACACTGTCCCGTAAGCCTTCGGGCCTTCAGTGTGTACGCTTTTGAGATTGGAGATGCTACCTCCACAAAATCTGAGAGTCTCATCCATGGAAAAAGAGGAAGGTCAGGACAGGTAGTACTCAGTTCCTGTCAACTCCTCTTACTTGGAGAACCACCTTCCAGTAGCATGGTAAGAAAAATGGGTTAGCTGCTCCATGCACATCTGAACAAAGCAGTTGGAACTCCAGCCACAAGCAACTTTGTCTTCATTTTTAAGAGCTTGTGCCTTTACATGTTGCTGACTTGTAATTCCAGCAATGTACTGCATAAAAACCAGCATGGCCAGGGCTGGCTCTGGAAACTTCTCAGTGGATGGGAACTTCCTTCTGTCCTTCTGAGCATGGGACTGTTCCTGAATCACTTTGTGATGGCTCAGGGCTCTCTGTTGCTCCACACCACTGTTTTGCTGGAGGCAGGTTCAGGATGTTAAGACAAGATGGGATGTACTTCAGGGATGATAGCAGTGGTCCATTCTCATGAGTTCTTTCTCTTTTAGTTATTGATCTGCCTAACTTATATGAAAATAAGTTTGTCCTTGCTGAAATTTAGTTGATGTGTTTCCTTACTGGGGTTGGTGCTTTATATTGCTGGGTCTTGTCATATCATCTTACAGTAAAGTTGTGCTTGTTACTTGAAATGAGCTGTTGGGGCAAAACATTTTTGGTCTGGATAAAAATCTAAGCAAACATGAAGATGTTATTCTTACGATGCCTGGGTTGTCATTTACTCATAGTAAATTTAAAACATGTTAGGTAAAATAAGAACCTGAAATACCATGTTGGTACAGGTATGTGCATGTACTTGATATAATTTCCTACTTTGGTTTTAGTATTATGCTATTGCATAATCCTGTGGCAGCAACTCCAAAAGAAATACAAAGTTCTTAAAATTTTACAGGGGAGAAGTCAAATATTTTTGGTTGTAAAACATGTTGTAGCACTCCCTACCTTGCTTTTTATATTAATTAGATCCCAGTGAATTATGGGCAATTTTATGAAATGTTTGTATTGAGCGTTGATATAAACAAAGTGTCACTGTTACCCAAAATCCATTCTGTATAGAGACTTTTTGTTAAATCAAAATTCCCGGTCTAGGAATACCTGGCTGTCAGCCCAGATACCTCAGATGCATGTCATCTAGGTTCTTAGAATTTTAGGTTCAGTGTGACAAATATTGAGAAGACTGAGAAACTTATTTCAGGTACTGAAACCTTTAAGCAGACTTGTGCTTATTTTAAATTTTATTCTGAATATCAGTTTAATCTGAAAATCACTTCTGCGCTATTTTGTAGGATTTGGAGTGGCAATTTTGCTTTCTATTAACTTCCTTGTTTCACATAACACACTCCATATACTTTTTCTGCAGTACAGGCTTTTTTAAACAAGCTTTGACACAGTTTAACAATTTTCCTGTGTATGTGTGTACATTCATTACACATCTGTGCCTGCGTCACTGCTCTCAAAAACTGTTTCAGTTGGTCAACAGATGTTGAATTTAGTTTCATTTTGGTAATGCTTACGTGGATGCATACAGGCTTTTAATAAAAAGGAAGGAAAAAGTTCACCTGATGGTAATTTTTAAAACAAAATTCCATAGCTGTATTCTGAGGCTAAAATGCAATTAGAAAATTCTTCAGATAAGCTGAAATAGGGGAGCTTTTGGTATGCAGGATAACTTCTGCAAGAAAAGATGAAATCTATCTTTCCTTTTCCAGCTAAAGATCTAAGTGTTTGTGGTTTGGAGTTTTTCCTTTATTTTTCTGTCCCTCCTTTTATAAGTGCCTTCCACTGAGGAGAAGCTGCATTCTTGACTTGGCATCTTTGCAGTAGCTGAGATGTATTGACTAGACTCAGCTGGTTATGTTCTAGACTAGGCAGGCTATGTTTAGTAGAGGCTGAAGTGGACTGCAGCAAAACAAACCAAACAAAAAACAGCATCGAAATCCACGAGTGGTTCAGGTACACTTTGCTGCCAAAAGATGCAATCCTACTCTATGGCTTGTTTTCAGGTTCCTTCTTTTTCCACCTGTGCAAGTAATCCTGTGATGTCATAGCAAACAAATTGGTGAGTGATACTGTTTGCTTTTTGTTTAGGTTGGCTGTAATGTGGGTCAGTTTAGCTGGTTTACTTGGGATAGAACAAAGTAGGAAAAGTGGCTGTGAGAATGAAGAGAGGAAGGCAGGGATTCCTCTGGGACAGAGTTCATCCCTGGTGCTAGCTTAATTTTTTGGGAAATGCAACATGGGTTATATAATGTTATCTTGGAAAATGTAGTGATGTATTAAAAAAATAAAAGAAATGTACTTTCAATTGGTACATGAGTTTAAGGACAGTAGTGGAACTAAAGCTATGATCAGTTTTGAGCTGTGGGGCCAAATACATTTTGAAATATGAAATTGATTTCAAGATGCAAAATACTCGTAAGAAATCAGCCTGTACACACATGACTTAAAAGTGTGTGGAAGTTATGTATTCTAAGTTTAGTGAGTGAATTTGTTCTGCATGATACTCACTTGGGCTTAATGTGTAACAATGTTATTGTGGTAAGCTTCCAAATAAAGTAATTTTATCAACTATGTATTTTAGGAATCTTCTGTGATGTTCCTTTTCCAGTTTTTTTAAATTCTGCACATTCAAGCATTGGCTGCTGAGTTCAAACCTGAGACATNAAAAAAAAAAAAGAAAAACTGAACGCTTTTTTTTTTCCTTCCCTCTTTTACTTAGCTCCTGGGCTCTTTCCTGTGTCAGGAAGAGCTGCAAACTATTAGTAGACATCTAATAGACAAGTTGTCACACCACATCTGAATGCAGAAAAGTGGAATAACAATGGCATTATTCCAGAACTCAAGTCCAAATGAATCAAGTCCAATTTTAGGTGAGAAAAGGGAAGTTGTTGGGATATCTACTTGGGTTGCTAGCCTTTTCCTGTGAGCAAGTTAGCATTCAAACAGTTTGTTCTCAAATTCCATCTAGAAATTTATACCACATTTAAGCAACAGATTCTTGGTGCACACAGAAATCACTTGGAGTGTCACTGTTTTAAAGCATTTATTTTCTAAGTGTTTTTTCTTAAGTCAGTGAAGTTTTTCATAAATGGAGATCTGCATCCATTTGGATTCAGTAATCTTTGAGTAGCTTATTTCTGCTGAAGGGAGAAAATGAGTGCATGCATTGGCTAAGACTGAACTGATCCAACAGCTTGTGTTTGCTGAGAAGATTTACTGGTATTTGCTGGTGTGATGTTGCCTATTCTGTGTGTGCTCAGGTTCTATCTTCTTTCTGTTCATGTAGGAGGGTATTTTATCTTTGTTTCCTGAGGTGTAGTAAGCTGGATCTGCGTGTAGACAAGTCCAAGACTGTCTGCAGTTGAGATGACCTGGCTATCTCACTAGGGAGGGCAGGCAAGGGAGCTCCCTTTCCTCATTGACAAGCTGTAGGTTGGCTTGAAAGCTGCTGTGGTGGTTTTATGGTTGTCTCCTGCCCTAGCAGAATTCCACTACTGCTCAGTGGGCTGCAGCTGTGTGAGGCCACCCTGGGATGTGCACATGCCAGAGCAGCAATTCTGCCTGCTAACCATGTCTGTAAAGCCAGGTTTGCAAACCCTTCCCTACTCTTCCTCCTCGTGTAGCCAGCCCTCAAATCCTGGAGCACTGGTTCCCTCACCTCTGTGCCTACAGCAATGGGCAGCTTTTCCTTCCTGGCCTGTCTGTGGCTTTCTGCTCCCCTGAAACAGGATCTGCACTGAGTGTTTCCTTGAAACATGCATTTGCATGTCACCTTCTTGGCCAATTTAACATGCCAGGGACTACCAAGAAAGGAAGAAAATTCAGAAGCATATAGCAAATCTATATGTCTTCACAATATTCAAGGGAATCTAAAAGATTCTTAGTACAGACTTTACCTTTGTATCACTCTTTATGTGCATGTTTGTATTTTGGAAGAGGCCACAAGTGTTCAGTTGACAGTAGCGATTCTTCATGCAGTAACTTTCACTTTTCAGTATTAATATTTTAACACTGCTAATATTGGAATAAATTAGAATGTCTTTGTATGTTAGTAATGAATCCTTCTTCAAATTACCTCAGAACTAATTTCTAAGATGTTTTCAAATGCCCCCAAAAATTTAATAAATCCTTAAGTGCCTTATTTTTACTATTTTAAACGTACTTCTAGGTCTTTTCAAATCTAAATTTGAAAAGCAGCACTGAATAAGAGCTATGTAAATGTTATGAATAAAAATGCAGCTGAAACTGATGGTATAATCTCCAATAGGATTGGCTTATTTAGCTTTCTCAATCAGTATAATTCAGTTTGGGAATTTTTAACCATGTGGGAATAGGTATACACATATGTGAAAAGTCTTTCTTGATGTAGTCAAAGGTGAATACCTAGTCTAGACCAAGTTCTCCTTGAAAATGTCTTAGCTAAAAGTTTGATGTCCATCCTGTTCCATGTTGAAATTTATCATATGTTTTGTGAATGGTTTGGAAAATTACAGGTCATTGTGGGGGAAAAAAGTATTTCTGATCTTGGTTTAATCATTCAAATAAAAAGCTATCTTGAAAGTATTTGAGGTTTTGTTTTATGAATTACTGTGTGCTTGAAGCTGAGTTTATTTTATCTAAATCACGTAACATTTAGTGACAAATAATGAAGTAATGAATGTTTTTGTTCTTCAGAAATGGAGGAACAGAACGCTGGACCTGGGATTGAAGATTTATAAAGGATTATGGGATTATACACTGAAGAGCCAGCAGGCGGAATGCCTGAGTGACTGAAGAAAATGGGTGCTAATGCATCTAACTACCCTCACTCATGTTCCCCAAGGGTAGGGGGAAATTCACAGGCACAACAGACATTCATAGGTAACTCCTTTCAGTTATCTTGTCACTTATATAAATGACTTGGTGGATTGTGTATGCACTGGATTTGATTTGCTTGCAGAAATGTTATGGAGAGCTTCTATTTTCTAGGTCACCAGTTTGAATCCATTCAAGCTCAATCGTGTATGAAATTTGGTACTGTCCATCTGTTTGGCCTATGTATGCAATGAGTTGATTTGCCTTTTGCTAGTAAACAGTTGCCAGGTTATTTAAATAAGTGGAGTTTTTTGTAATTAAACCATGCATGCTACTTTTCCTAGTTCAAGAGCAGTTGCTTTCTGTTAATACTCATATACTGTTTTCTGCTCTTCCTCAGAATTTCTGAGACTGTGTCAGAGTATGTAAAACCCTTGATCATCAGTATTCATTGTAGTATTGACATTGTGTCCAAGTGAATTACCTCCTTACTGCTAGAAGGGATGTCTCTGGTAATAAACCTCTTACAGTAACAAACAGGCTTGAAGACAGCTTCTCTTCCTTTTCCTGTGTCTGTAAATGGGGAATGGGGATACTGACTGTACTAACAGTATTATTTGCAAGCCAGTACCTTGCTTAGCTGGAGACCTGTTGAAGTGCCCTTAAGAAAGTATTTTCTCATCCTAGTCATAACTGGGGCAGGCATTACCTTTATGTGTTTTTCAGTCTTGTACAAAAAGACTTCCGTGTAGATCTAAGTACTGTCACACTATAAATAATAAACAGCTATGTTATGAATGTGAAAGAAGGCAGTCTCTGAAAAGATAAATATTCCTTAAAAAAACCCCAAACCTGACAGCCTGAAGAATGATCTTAGCAGTAAATAACATCAATAGTTTATAAATGCTTTTCTCCTTTATGCCTCAGCTTGCAACACTGCATAAGTAGTTATTGATATTCAGTGTTACTTCTCTTTTTAATCAACATTGAAAGCAGAGTGATATCTTTAGCAGAGGAAAAATTGACTCACTTTGTAAATTTTCTCTTTTTTTCTCAGCTTTTGTGGCATGCCTAGCTCTGAGGTCTCTTTTGAGGACAGACCACAAACGGTTACATTTAAGGATGTGTGCTCTTGGCTAAAAATTCCGTGTGTGCTGTCACAGCATGTCAAGGAAGAACTTTTAGTCCTAACATCATGAATATCTGTGCTGTAAATTTCCCCTCGAGGGTTTATATATTTTCAGTGTATCATAGCTAACTAGTAAAAGATTTGCTCCAGTCTGCATATATGCTTTCTAAAATACTTTTCTTATATGTCTTGGTGTTTTTTAATCTGCCACTATATTGAGTGAAGAGAAGCCCTTAGAGGCCTTGAAACAGGCATATTTACAGGCTGAAATACCTTTTGAGCAGACCTGAAGAGATATCCAAAGGCTTCCTTCAATTCCCAAGAAACTTTCCTCATGATATGTGGAAGGTTTAGTTGATGCTCTTCATTATTAAACTCAAAATAGAAACCCATTATGTAGCATGTCACAATAAATTTACTGCCCCCTGTTACCTGTGGGAAATTGTGGCTGAGACTCTTTTTGAGGAAAGCCTAAAAGCATGTGCTTGTCTCATCTTAAGGAAGGCAGATGAGCGTTCTGGGTAAAATTCTTGCTGAAATATCCTGATATTATGGATTCCACGAGTGTGCTCTCTACATTGCATGGATACATCTCTTCTTCCCACTTCATAGCATTTGGTTATTTCTCATTTTGATTTTTGTTTGCATGATTGGGTTTTTGTAGCTGTCTCTGTAGAAAATAGATGTATCCTAAAATAGATAGCTGAGGTTTTGGTCACTTGCCATAATAATAATGTTTTAATGAAGTATGAGCTTTTACATGTTTGGGGATTTAGGTGTTGTGGGGTTTTATTCATTTGGTTTGGGGGGGGAAGGGGAGTGTCTGTTTGTTTTTATTGTACTGTGGGGAGGGATTTTATATAGAAGGTATTAGATCTATTTACTGCCCCAAAGCAGAACTGGGAGGTAGAGTAATAATAGCTGCATCATATTTATTAGTTGCCTTATTCCTGGAAACTGGATTTAGGCCTATGGGTTTGTTTTAGACATGCTACTTTGCCACTAAAGCACTGCACCATGTTTCATGCTAAATGTAGTATGAATGCTAAAGTCTGAGAACTGATATGGCAAAGCACAGTAGTTTCATAGTATGAGCTCCTATTGTTAGTTGACTTCATCCTAGTTTGCTTATAGTTTATGAAGAAGAGATAAATCAGTAAAAATAGTGTAGTGCGCTGAGAGGAAAAAAATACTTTTATTTTAACAAAGGCTTAACTAGTCATCTCCTTGCTGTTTTGTCTGCAGCATTCAGGAGGAGGATTTCACACCATTTCCTAGGGTGGTACATCTGTTCAAGATGTTTGCTTTTTTAAATAGAGCTTTATAATTAGGTATTAAAATGTGTGGGCATGCAAAGGACTAAGCAGATCCCATTTTTCATTGTCAAGTTCCCAAGCAGCTCCTCTTGGCAGTCATCTGTTTCCGTAAATATTTGTCTGTCCAAAGCTGAGTATAGTCTAGGGGCATGAAGTAGCAATTGCTTTTGAACAGCATTTAATAAATTAGTGGCTTTTAGTGTAGTGCTAGGGAATAATTTAATTTTTTCCTACTTTTAGTGCTGCTGCCTTATGAAGGAACACAGGCAGCCCAAAAACATTCTCTTCCAGATTCTTTCTTTGAGGAATATGGAGCCAGCAGCTGTTGTGAACCCAGAGAGGCTATGATGGTGCATCTCTATTTCTTACAAAAAGCAGTTGTGTGGTGGTGCTTTTGTAGCAGTGCTTTTGCTGTCTGTAAGGGTTAATTGTACTGTTTGCAGTACGTCCATAGTTAAATCTTGAAAGTAGCTCAGGGTACACAAAGGTTTGAAAGGCGTTTCAGTATTTTGTGGTGATTCATGTGCAAGTAATACCTCACAGCAGCCTTCAGGGAAGAAAGAAATTGAGACTTGTGGTGTCCTAGTTTTTCTTTAGTGGAATGTTAGAGAATGTTCTGCTCTCCAATTTGCCATTAGAATCCAACGTACTTCAAATAGAAATGAGCTGGCATGTTCTCTGGAAACAGAATCTGTCATTATAGAGTGACCAAAGTGTAGTTACACTTTTATTGTGAAATGTACTTCTTTAAATGAAGCAGAAATTCTACGTTTGTCTCTGTCAGCAGGAGGCTGAATCTCTACTTTTCCATGGTCATATCTAGTATAGCATGTGGAAGGAATTTTTGTGGTGGATTTTGCAGCACAACTTCTTTGTTGAAGTTGTCTTGAGTTACTCCTGTTTTCATTTAAATCGATACTCTTTTCACTTCTTGAAATTTCAATATAATTAAATCAAGCAAATTTTAAACTTGGATAAAATGTTTAGATGTCCTTCCTCAAATAAAGCAAAGTTCCTTCTCAAAGTTTTCTCTGATAGAAGAATTGTAAAACCACTGCATTGTGGGAGTTTTAATTAGCTTGACATAAAAGCTGCTGTATAAGTTTACTTAGTTATTGAGACTTATGCAATAAAACAATTTACAGAACTGTTAGATTGCCACAGCTGCCTTAGTCTCAAATACTGCTTTAACTTACTCCTATGTCTTTCAAAGTTCAAGAAATACTTGAAATCTTGTGATAACTAAAAGCAGACAGACTGGCCCATAACATCACTGTCAAAACAGCGTCACAAAACAGCATCACAGAGAATCTGCCTGAAACAGGTGGAGCTGTGAGATTGCAGTGATAGAACAAGTTGTAAAAAGCTCTGGTTCTAGGATGGGCTTTGAAGATTAAAAAAAAGCAATACCTAGTGAAGCTAAACAAGTGTATTAATGGAAAGATATTAACTGTTCCTGACAGAAAACAGACAAATACTATGTCAGATGAACCTGTGATTGTTATTGGTCTGTGTAGCATTTGCAAATGTTCTCTTCTCATTCTTCTTTGGACCAGAAGTGGGAGTTGGGTTTGTGTACTTACTTTTCTCTTTTTTTGTCATGTCTGAGGTTCTTCACCATCTGGCTTAGAGTGAAAACCCTGTAAATAAATTTAAATTAGAAAATAACTCTTAAACAGAAGCATGACTCTCACATTAAAGCTATGGTTTTTTAACTCCTTTTTTTCTAAAACACTACTTTGGTTTTCCATTATTTGTAGAAATGCAGATTCTAATTCCTTTTTTTCTCAGTGAATTGCTATCAGTGTTAGTTCATAATATAATTTCTCTATAAACTGTTTTTGAGAAGAAAAATAATTATATGTATACTTTAATTGTATAATGCTCTGTTCAAAGGAAATATTTAATAATACAGTAAAACTTCACTCTCCTTGTTATTTTTCATGGTGTGTATGCACAAATTAGTGTTTGTAGTTCTGTGGAAAGGAGCCTGTTTTATGTGTTTGACTTTGGCATTACTTGATTATCAGATGACAGAATTTTTACTTTTCTTGCTAAATTCGCTCTGAACATAGTTGATTGTCCTCAGTTTCCCTGAGTGTTTTGGTACTGTGTTCTCTTTCCTTTTTTTTCTTGTGACTATAACTATCAGATGCTAG
The DNA here is from genome assembly GCA_013398075.1 of Notiomystis cincta. Classification (NCBI taxonomy): domain Eukaryota; kingdom Metazoa; phylum Chordata; class Aves; order Passeriformes; family Notiomystidae; genus Notiomystis; species Notiomystis cincta. The sequence goes on along the minus strand of VZRX01008756.1, from coordinate 44,349 downwards.
GTATGCTTTTATTGTTTTAATGATGCTTAATGCTAGAACAGAAGTTGAGAAACACTTGGAAGGGGGGATTGCTAGTATTTCACTGAGATATTAGGCTTAGAAAAAGTTAATACAATTACACTTTTAATGTTACAACTGCAGCATTCTCTTCCTGCTTAGATAAGTGTACCATATACTGTAGAGCTACATCAGCTGGCACTGCTTGATTCTTAAAATTGAATATATATTTTAAAACCCCAACCAAACAAAAAAAAATTTTAAAAAAACCAAGACACCCCAAAACCCAGCAAACTTATAACCTTTGTAGATGCAAAAAAAAGGCTTCAGTCAGGTTTTCAGTTGTCAGATTATGTGTGCAGAATGAAGAACTGTGTAACTTGCAGAAACATTGATGGAGTATTTGGGTGTTGTGGACCTGCCTTTTAAATTTATGGAATAAATGTGTTCAATTTTCCTTTTTTTATTTTTAGGAACATCATCCTACTCTCATCAAGGTTTTGGCTGTGAATCAAAGCTGTACAGCCTTGACCATGGCCATGAGAAACCTCAAGACAAGAAAAAGAAAACCTCTGGCCTTGCCACCCTCAAAAAGAAATTCATTAAGCGTCGGAAATCGAGCCGATCTGCTGACCATGCCAAGCAGATGCGCGAGCTCCTCTCGGGCTGGGATGTCAGAGATGTTAACGCGTTAGTAGAAGAATACGAGGGAACGTCAGCCTTAAAGGAACTTTATCTACAAGCTAATTTGGCAAGACCAGAAGCCAGGACGCTGCAAAAAGACATGGCTGAACTGTATCAATACAAATATTGTACTGATGTAGACTTAATATTTCAAGAAACTTGTTTTCCTGTGCATCGTGCGATATTGGCGGCAAGGTGTCCATTTTTTAAGACGCTGCTTTCTTCCTCACCGGAGTATGGGGCAGAAATAATAATGGATATTAACACAGCTGGCATAGATATGCCTATGTTTTCTGCTTTGTTACACTACCTTTATACAGGCGAGTTTGGAATGGAGGATTCGAGATTCCAAAATGTTGATATTCTTGTGCAGCTCAGTGAAGAGTTTGGAACACCAAATTCCTTAGATGTCGACATGCGCGCGCTGTTTGATTATATGTGCTACTACGACGTGGTTCTTAGCTTTTCATCCAACTCTGACTTAGTTGAAACTTTTGGTGGAAATCAGAACTGTCTGGATGAGGAGCTGAGAGCTCACAAAGCTGTTATTTCGTCACGATCGCCCTTTTTCCGTCACTTGCTGCAGAGGAGGATACGAACCGGCGAAGAAATCACAGACCGAACTCTACGAACTCCAACTAGAATTATACTGGATGAATCTATCATACCAAAAAAATACGCTAAGGTCATTTTGAACTGTATGTACACAGATGTGGTGGACCTCTCCGTTTTGCACTCCAGTCCTTCGGTGGGCAGTTTAAGTGAAGTTCAGGCTCTTGTAGCAGGGAAACTGAACATGACTAGGGCTGAGGAAGCTATGGAGCTTTATCACATAGCACTGTTCTTGGAGTTTAACATGCTTGCACAAGGTACGTAATGCTATCCTTGCTATACAATACAGGACTTTATCAGAATGAGTTTTAGCAATTTTGTAGTGTAAGTATGCTTATTGTCAGCCCTCAATGGCTGACAGTCCCTTTAGAAATGGAATTTATTTTCCATCTGTATTGCATCTATTTTCTAGGAGAAATGCCGTGCGAGAGATTTAGTTGTATGGTGCATCATTGTTGAAGCATGTTAATTTTATCAAATATGTATAACTGGTCTTGATATTTCTAATGCTTATCTGCTTTCTGTAATTCATTTTCTGAGTGTAAACTACAGGGAGAAGATACAAGAGAGCCTTGTTGAGAGGAGGAAGTATTTAGACTTGTTAGGAAGTGGCCCTATATGTTAACAAGACTGTAAACTTGAATGACTATTTCTGTAGTTTATGTCAAAACACCAACCCTGCAATCTTGCTGTTGGAAGGTAAACTTAAACAGCTTAATTGCACTGGTCTTAGGTCTTATGTCTGCCCCTTTATGTACAGAATTGAAGGTAGGCTCAGTCAGTATTTTCAGACGTAAAATTTAGAAAGTTTTACTACTTCCATTATTCCTGAAGCAAATCTTGATAACATACAGCCTTCTGACCTGAATTATGGCAGTGTCCAAGCACTGATCAGTGAACTAGTGGTGCTTCTTGTGGTGGCAGGAGCTTTGACCACAGTTTTATCTGTTGATGTTTGAGCTATTTAGTGGCCATGTTATACATAATGAAGTGTGGGAATTGCTTCAGGCCTTGCTGATGGGGAAAGAGGAATTTTACTTTTGAGCTGATAAAGGGAAAATGATATATCAGCAGAAACCACTGGTATATCAGCAACATAATTTGTTTAAGCTAGTTTAATTTTTTTTTTAAAAAATAACTTTTTACACTAGATCTGTACATCCATAACTTCTAGCTGTCAAATTAAATTTGACAAGAGTGAAACCTCATATTGTATCCTATAAAGTCGTTCTAAGTAAAATAGGAAGCTTGATAAAGAGTGGACAGGAAAGAGCAGGTATAAGCACTGCAGGAAGAGATCATATTTTTAATGGGTTCTCCTAATGGTTACATGGAACTGAGAGAGATAAGGATATGTGAAACTAATAGAACTACTGTAACTCATGTGGAGTTTGCCATTAGGAAACTAATTTTCAGATTGTACTGAAAGTTGAAATATTTGTACTGCAATAAAACTGGCACAGATCAAAGGGGATGTGTTTTCTGAGGCAACATGCTACAGGATGCTGTTGGGCTGCTGTTGGGCTCAAAATCATCCAATCATAGAGCAGCCCAGGTTAGAAGGGGCCTCAAAAGATCATAGGATCCAGCCTGTGAGAAAGGGAGTGTAGGTGACATTGTCCAGCATTCTGTCCAGTCACTTCTTGAAAACCACCAGCACTGGGGACTATACTGTGTCCCTGGGGAGATTGTCCTGGTGAATGATTGTTCTCATTGCAAAAACATCTTGTGTTGAGATGTCTTCCAGTGCAACTTTTACCTGTTGCCCCTTGTTCTCTTCATGTGGCTTTTGTGAGAAGAGAACCTCTGTCCCCTTTATAGCTGCCCTACAGTAGCTCAAGGTATGGGAATACAGTGACAAGATCCCCTGAGCCTTCTTTTCTCAAGGGAGAAGAGACCTAACTCCCTTCAGTCTTCCCTTGTAGGCTAAGTTCTCCAGGACTTGGATCGTCATCATGGCGCTCCTTCAGACCCTCTCTTGTCTATTTGCATCTTTCTTATTTTTGTTGTTTCTCTCTCAGTATACCTAGAAACTTAATGTTTCAGAAGGGGCAAGAAGTTTTACTACAGTTGAACTATGGTATTAAGTTAATTTCTATATGACATGTACAAGCTAATAGTACTTGAGAACAGCTCTCTAGATCAGCTGAAAGCAAGAAAGGAAAATGGATTGAAATTAAAAGGGTGATGGAGTTTCTCAGTTTTGGTGCGTGCACATATATGCAAGTGCTAAAAGGATTTAATGTGCTCAGGGAATACTAATGAGAGAATTAAATGGTGAATGAAACTCTCAGTGAGACACTGAATAATTATGCACTGTTTCATAAATGAGCAGGGTGCACTTCTTTTCCTCAGACTGGAAATCTAAACTGGAGGAATCGTGATCTGGAAGTGCTCTGTTGAAGCAATGTCAGTTATATCAAAGCAAATAAGCAATGACAGAGAACTTTAAAGAGACACTTAGGTAAACTTATAAATAAGAAAATGGCTTTTATTTTCTGTGTTAATAAATACTGAAAAATGAGCTGAGATTTTATTTGTTGCTGAGTTTGTTTCTGCTCGCTTTAAGTTGAGCTTGCTTGGATCAGCATGTCCTAAACTGGCGCTCTTTTCAGTAAGGCACGACAGAACGGTGCTGCTCTGGAATATATATTCCATGAGTCAGTGGTAACAAGATCTCTACTTTTTCCCTGGAAGATTTCCCCCAGTACTACCTCTAGGAGAGGAAAAAGAAAGGCAGCAGCAAGAGCTTGCACCTCAGCAGCACACTTGGGTGGCTGGAGCCAGTGAGTGCGGCAGTGCAGGCTCGGTCTTGGCAGCCCTCTGGATGAACTGGAGCTGTAGTATTTTGAGGGTGATCATAGGGAGGAGGTAGAGGGATGTAGTGGTGTTCAGAAGTTTTCTTCTTTTCATAATAAATCCGTTTCTGACCATAGGAGTAGTGAGATTGTGGGGTGGGGCTGTTGTTATACATAGGGGAGAAATGCAGTAAAATCAGCAAGTGTTGAAATCTATTATCAAATACTAGAAAATGTAGGTTTGGCACTCCTTCAGATATTGAAATTCTAGATGTTAACTTCACCTAATTAGGATTTTAAAATTGGTGCTGCATCATTCCCTAGCTACAGGAGAAAGTAGTGAGCACTCTGTAGATCTGTATATGCCAGTGGAGTCAGGATCTAATAGTTTCATACTTAATTTGCAGAGTTCATGTTTAGGTCATTGGTACTGTGCAGACATGGAAGAACTATTCTGGTATAATCTTATAATCAAAATTAAAAGGAAACTTATTTGGTCAGGGAAAACTATATGCCTGCACATGACTGAGATCACTTAAAGATGTACTTTAGTCGTGACCACCATTCTTATTTCCAACGTAACTGTAACGTCTTGTCCTCACTTACTCTGATACTTAACATGAGGTAGATGGGAGATCTTAATTTCAGTAGTGTCCATCCAATTCCCTGATTTCACAGCTAGCAGACTTCTATGCTGGAAGCTGTCACTCAAACATCTGACTTCTAGATGTTATGCAGAGTGGTGCTGGAAGAGACAGCACTGTGTAGGTGTTGGAGGCCACAGAGTAGGCAGTTCTCCTGACATCTCTTAGCTTGGGCTCTGACCGTGTTTTTCCGCTCTGTGGTGCAGCAGGTGTCCAGTTCTGCCCGAGTACTGACTGATCCCATCAGCTGGCTTTCACAGTAGCTGATGTCTTAAGTTTCTTCTCTAGATTTCCACACTCTCAGCTAAAGTTTTTTGTTTCAGTTCACTCCTGCTAGCCAACTGCAAACTTGAGAAAGCTTGTCTCCCTGGTTTCATGGAAAATATTTTGGGCTTATTATGTTAAGTCTGGATACTCTTTCCAATTCATTTTTCTCACTTGCACTCAGTTTTGCCTGGGTGTTTGTAACTGAGTGTCAAGTGAAGTTGATGTATTTTAAAGCTTCTGATCAGCTGTTTTTATTTTCAACAGATTTTAGTTTGATTTGTCTTCAGGGACCTTTCTAAGTATCCAGATGTTGTAATTTTTCTTCAGTTTCAGCAGATGATTCAGCTTTGACTATTACCATGGAAATTTTCCCATTCCTAACACAGTGATATTCCTTTTCCTGACTATTGTAATTTAAAAGCTAGTTTCCCTATGATGAAGATGGTGATAGTGTATGTGCAATGGAACTTTACTGTCCAAGTAAAGCAGGACAACCTTTATCTAGAATTTCCTCTGCCTTCACCTTGATTTGTTTTAGCTGAAGATTGTCACTTACCTTACAAGAGAAACTGAAATAGATCTTTGAATGAATTAATTTAAATAAATGAACTAATCATAAGATTATTGACCCGAGCATATCTGGTCAATAGAGCTGATCATACTGAAACCCATTTGTACCTAATAGGACAGACACTGCTCTTAAGGGTGCTCTGGTAGTCAAAAGTGAAGCTCTTCAGGGCTTTCACAGAGGCTATGAGAATTAGAGCCCTCTCCAGGAGGTTAGAGCACATCCCTTAGTGGAATGTTTCTGTGCTCTGCCTGCCTGTTTCTGCCCTCTGATTCAGTTTTTCTGTCTTCATGCTGCCTTACTTCTCTCTGTCAGCTGTACTGGTGCAATTATTTTAACACATTGGCTCATAAGGATTGGGTTTAATATCACTTTTCCCTTGCTCTTCTGTAGCACAGTTACTAAAACTCCATCAGTTCCCTAGTCCTGTTCATCACACATTGTTAAAATAATCCCCACTTCCTTGCTGTACTGCCCTGCTGTTGCAGGGAAGTTTGACTTCAGGCATATTAATTTTATTAGATAGCTATATTACATATGTGAATCCTCTACTGCCTCTTGGCCCTGTTGCCCACTGTCATGAATAGTCCCTCTGAGGTGATGGTGGTACAGAATGTTTTGCTGTGATAGGCTTTTGGATACTGGGACCTTATGAAATAGTTTTGCCTGAGAATCTTCTCTGTCACCTGATTCAAAAAAGTTTTCTAAAGACTGACAAAAACTAACTCAATTTCTGACTTTTTGCTTTCTTTTGCTTTTATTTTAGGTGTTGAGTTTACTCTTGACAAGTATGAGAACTTAGACCCTTTATTGTAAAGTTATATTCAGTAGCACAGCCTTTGATCTAGAAGCAGATGTTGCCTGACATCAAAAGTATTCTTGATCTTAAGAGGGCTGAAATACTGAGATGCCAGGAATCCTATGGTAGCAGTATTAAATACACATAAAAGTATTGGGAGATGAGTGCAAGTGTGTCAGTTGTATAGTGCAGTAGGAATGTTCAAAGGAGTCTGGTACTTATAGCTTTTAAATAAATTGTGTATGATTAAGAAACTATTAATACAAATCATAGAATCAAAAAATTATTTAGATTGGAAGGGACCTTAAAGATATCTTGTTCCAGCCTCCTTGCTGTAGGCAGGTACCTTTCACTTGACTAGGTTTCTCAAAGCCCCACCTAGCCTGGCCTTGAACACTTCTAGGGATGAGGCATCCACAGCTTCTCTGGGCAACCTGTTCCAGTGCCTCACCACCCCCACAGTAAAGAATTTTTTCCTAATATCTGATCTAAACCTGCCTTGTTTCAGTTTGAAGCCATTCCCCCATGTCCNCTGCTGTTGCAGGGAAGTTTGACTTCAGGCATATTAATTTTATTAGATAGCTATATTACATATGTGAATCCTCTACTGCCTCTTGGCCCTGTTGCCCACTGTCATGAATAGTCCCTCTGAGGTGATGGTGGTACAGAATGTTTTGCTGTGATAGGCTTTTGGATACTGGGACCTTATGAAATAGTTTTGCCTGAGAATCTTCTCTGTCACCTGATTCAAAAAAGTTTTCTAAAGACTGACAAAAACTAACTCAATTTCTGACTTTTTGCTTTCTTTTGCTTTTATTTTAGGTGTTGAGTTTACTCTTGACAAGTATGAGAACTTAGACCCTTTATTGTAAAGTTATATTCAGTAGCACAGCCTTTGATCTAGAAGCAGATGTTGCCTGACATCAAAAGTATTCTTGATCTTAAGAGGGCTGAAATACTGAGATGCCAGGAATCCTATGGTAGCAGTATTAAATACACATAAAAGTATTGGGAGATGAGTGCAAGTGTGTCAGTTGTATAGTGCAGTAGGAATGTTCAAAGGAGTCTGGTACTTATAGCTTTTAAATAAATTGTGTATGATTAAGAAACTATTAATACAAATCATAGAATCAAAAAATTATTTAGATTGGAAGGGACCTTAAAGATATCTTGTTCCAGCCTCCTTGCTGTAGGCAGGTACCTTTCACTTGACTAGGTTTCTCAAAGCCCCACCTAGCCTGGCCTTGAACACTTCTAGGGATGAGGCATCCACAGCTTCTCTGGGCAACCTGTTCCAGTGCCTCACCACCCCCACAGTAAAGAATTTTTTCCTAATATCTGATCTAAACCTGCCTTGTTTCAGTTTGAAGCCATTCCCCCATGTCCCTATCCCTACATGTGCTTGTAAAGTAGACTCTCTCTGTCTTCCTTGAGCCCCTTCAGGTGTAGAGGTGCTCTAAGGTCTCTGGGCTGACGTGCTCATTGCTGGGTCCTGCCAAGCTTCTCATCCCCTAAGACCCCCAAGCCCTTCTCCTCAGGGCTTCTCTCAGTCCGTTTTCCACCAAGCACATGTTTGTGCTTGGGATTGCCCCAGCACACATGTAGGACCTGGCACTTGGCCTCAGTGAGCTTCAGGAGGTTCACAGAGGCCAACCTGTCAAGCCTGTCAAGGTCCCTCTGTTGGCATCCTGTCCTCCAGCATATTGACTGCACCACACAGCTTGGTGGTGGTGTTTCCAAAAGATCTGCTCCATGATCTTGCCTTGCACAGAAGTGAGACTGACTGGCCTGTAGTTCCCTGGGTTTTCCTTTTTTCTTTAAAAATGAGGGTTTTATTTCCCCTTTTCCAGTCAGTGGGAATTTCACTGGACTGCCACAACTTCTCAGGTATGATGGGTGGTGGTTTAACCAGTAAACTGGTAAACACCAGTTCCCTCAGCTCCCATGGACCTGTGCATCTTCAGGTTCTTTAGATGGTTTTGAACCTTTCATCTACAGTAGGCAGTTCTTCATTCTCCCAGCCCCTGCTTTTGCCTCTTGTGACTGGTGTAGTGTGTAGTGTGGCTGGATTACATGTTAGTGAAGACTGAAAACATTGTTGAACACCTCAGCTTCCTACATGTTCCAGTTAACTGAGTCTTCTGTTTCCTTCTGAAAAGGGCTCACATTTTCCCTAGTATTCATTTTATCACCAGTGTACCTGTAGAAGCTCATCTGACCTGTTATCTCCTTGTAATGATTCACTTGTACTCAGGCCTGAAACTATTGCTTAGGTTTTATTTTATGAAGACTAGTGGAAGCAGCAAGTGCAAAGGATCTTCCAGTATAGCAGTTGCATTCCAAGGTTGTATGCAAGGATAAAGAATTGGACTAAGTTGTGTAAAAGAGCACATAGAATTTGTTTGCAATGTCATCATTTACAGAGAAACAGTGCTGGTCACTGTTTTCAGGCTTTTCTTTCAGCCACCAGGTTCTGGGAAGTCCTTGGCTTATAAATACTGACATGTGGTGTTTGGTGGCAGTCCCTCTAAACATCATCTCTTCCTCCCCCAGCTCTGTGTTGTTCCCATGTGAAGTTCTCCCTCTGGGTTGTTATGGTTGAGTTGGCTGTGTTGTGTTTCTGACCCATGGTGGTTTTCTGTTTAAGCTGGATCAGCTTTGCTGTCTGCTGGTGCTGCTGGATGTGCTGCTTAAGGAATGCTGAAGCCAGCCAATGGCTGCAAGAAGCTAAAGATTAGCATGCACATATGGGTGCAGATTTCAGGCTGCCTAAATTTATGCATTTTACCTGTGGCAGGAGCAAAAGAGTAAATCCATTTTCACCTTTGGGAGAGAAAACATTAGAGAGCTTGTGCCACCAATATTGCTTGCTCTAAACATGTAAGAATTACCTTATTTTTCTGGCTAAATTTACAACTTAAAAATCCAGCTGTCGATATCTTAGAAGGTTTAACAGCTTTGAAAATATTTTTAAATAATGCAAGTCGCACAGCTTTTGTCTGCTCTCTAATTTATTATTTCAAATAGCTGAATAATAAGTTGTATTGGATTGGACACAACTCAAGAGTTTTCTCTCAGGAAGAGTGGTTAAGAGTAGCACAAAATGCTGCCTGACCTTACCTTCAGAATGTATTTTACTTTTGCTTTAACAGTTAATTGAACTGCTGTGAAGTCATCACCTTTGCATTTGAATACAGCAAACTATACTACTATATATATATTAACAATGCCATAATAGATGTACTTTGAATCCAGCCTTACAAGGATGGGTTTATATGCATGTTTCAAATTTTTGTGCTCGGAAAAATCAGCAGAGGGATTAAAAATAGTTCAAAAAACATCCTGAATTTGCCCATAGACTTCAGCAGTGTTTGACCACTATGGCCCATTGAGCATTTCTTTATCTCCAGTGCTACTTAGGTCTTGTTTTCTTTTCTGCAGAACATTCACATAATTTTACACCTTTGCTAACGAGAACATCTGCTTCAGAGTTCTAAAATGTGGGAAACAGTGCACCTGCAAATTCCAGCCTTGGCATCAGTTACCAGTTTACTTAATCTGCTTTTAAAGACATTTTTAAAAAACAGTTTCAGGAGGAGATAGAAAAGAAAAGCACTAAAATTTTGAAAAGCTAGGAATCTGTGGCATTACGTGGAAAATACAGTGCTGCCAAGAGGCAATAAATCTCAATAGCCTGGGAAGTGCCTGCATCCAGAAGATGGAAATGGAACAGAATCCCCTGCTCACAACACAGAGGAAGGTAGAGGTTGTTGGAGTTGCTGCTCCTGTGACACCTAGTTAAAAAGGTAGTTCCTGTTTGTATTCTGTAAGTCTCCTGACTTGCTCATACCATTTTTGTACTGCTGTGGAGAACATTAAATTCCAGTTGCTCTTAAGTGTATGAGGTCACTTGAATCTGACACAGATTGATTGGTGGTGCTGCCCTTCCTCTGGCAGTAGTCTCCTTGTTTATGTTCTCTATGCTGTCTGTAGGGTTTGTGCTGTTGTGGATCTGATGTTGCTGGAAGCAGGGTGGATGGAAATTGGCTAGCTCAGTGAGTGGCTGCTGAGCACCAGCAGGACAGGAGAGGCAGAGATGTGGTGTGTACAAAGAAAATCTAGTTTAATACCCCTGTGTGAATGTTTAGCTTCTATGACTGCTCCCACAGCCTGAGCATGGGCTGCCCTCTAAGGAATCCTTAGCAAGTACAGGTTATATTTGCAGCTTTAGGTCTATAAAATGTGGGAAAGAAGCTGGACAAGTCCTATCTTCCTTTTTTTCTTTGTCTTGCTTTGAGGATCTTGGTTAGAGCAGCAAGGATGCACATGAATGGGTGAGACAGGCATCTCTGGAACTTCCAAACGTGTTGCAGCCCAGATGAGCTGTAGACCATACATCTGAACTGTTCTCTGTGTGCCAGTAAAGTCAAAACTATGGTTCCTGTTATTGCCAGCACGGTCTCTCCTAACGTGACAAACTTAAAAAACATTGAAGCTTCTAGATTCCAGTTCAGCATTAACATAAATTCTCACTACTTTTTTTTCCTTGGCTCCTTTGGCATGCACAAGTTTAGGGGGAAAGTATTTACTGCAGAATGAGTTAAATCAAGCTAACAGTTTGGTAGTAAAAGGTTTGCTTTATGCCACTTTTTCTGATTGTTGAAGGCACTTAACTTGTCTTCTGTCAACTGTCCTGATCCCAAGCCACTAGCTAGAATACTAAATGTGGGCTCAAGCTATTCCTGTCTGGAAGGACTGTGGAAGCAGAAAGAACTTGATTGTAAGCAGGGTCCATTGGCATCCAGCAAAGGAGTGCATGCAATAGCATAATTTGTGCAAAATGGCATAGTTATCCTTCCTTTTTGTAGATTCCAGGTTGAATCTCTGAAGGATAGTAATGGTCACAAAAGCTTGTGAGACACTGCACATGGATCTTGGGAAGGCTGTTGCTGCCTGAGTATTAAAAAATAGTATTCACAAGAAAAACACGCTCTATTCCACTGTGAAGAACAATATTGTGGCTATTAGATGACTACTTTTTTGCCAAGTGGCTGATTGTTAAAGCAGAAAAAACTTCTGCCAAAGAAGAAAGGAAATTGGATTCTTTCCATTGCTAGAATTGGGTTGCCCCAATTTATTTAGAAGTTCAAAAAACACTTTAATTATTACCTTATGCTTACTTCAGAAGAAATACTTTTAATAATCCCACAGTTCTGACCCATTGCTAAAATTACTTGGGAAAAAGACTGTTTCATTTGCTAGTCATCCTTAATGAGCTTTTCACCTGATGTCATATTATTGTTAGTTGTGCAATAATTGAACTTGACAGCAGAATTGAGACTGAGCTGATGCACTGTTTCTATAAATTGCTGATGCTCAGATCTCTGGAACTGCATTTCTCATGTCTTTTTGGGGGCAGGCATCTTAACTTCAAAAATAAATGTCAGATGAAATACTAGGAATGGCATTAATTGTGAGATAAGTCTCTGCTTTTGCAGTTTGAGTTTCCTGGTGACTGATTTCAGTGTGTGGGTTTACTTTACTGCCTTTGAAATGGAGTAGTCCTTAGGTGTGATGTTTAGAGTTCAGGGGAATGCAGTTTCTGCTGAAGTCAGCTTGCATGCAGGCAGAATAACTGCATGTAAAAAAATTGTGTTAGCATTTAGCAGGGAAAGGCTGAGTGCAGATGACCTTAAATAATGGTTTCAAAGGATTCTGTTTCTTATTCATGGGAGTCAAACTTCTCTCAAGCAAATTGCAACTAGTCACCGCTTTCATTCACGTGCCAGGTTTGCTGCGAACTTAATGTTTTCCTTTCTTGAGCCCCAAAAGGAAAGATGAGAGGGACTCTCATGACAAAGTTAAATGCAATGTCAGCCCTTTGTTGTTTGAGTAAAAATGGATCCTGAAGTAGAAAGCTTCAGACTTCATTTACTCCTGTTTCTGATGTATGCTGAAGTATGATTTTTTTTTTTGATGATAGGTTGGGTTTTGGATGGTTTAGTTGTTTCTTGCTTGTTTGTTTAAGGCTGTTTCTCAGATTCTTGATCAGAAGTTTTTAAGACTTAAGACTTCATCCTTTACAAATCTGGAGAATTCCCCATCTAGAGGAGGCAGTTTCACTAACCTGTACATCAGCCCCCAGAGTGTATTTCAGAACCGTTCTCATCCCTGGCTCTTACCTTTACCAGTGATGACTGGAGTGATGTTCCAGGTGCCTCCAACCCATCTTTGCTGCCTGTGCACTGCTCACTTCAGGCCAGTGCTTGCCATGCAGGTTAGAGATCGGTATCTATAATGAGGCATCTGTTCTTACTAGCAGCAGTAATGACAGTGTGTAACCTCATGGAAATTGGTAGCCCTGAGAAGTGCCATACTATTCCAGTAAGGGTGAAGGATGAAGCAGTTGTGCTGAAACATGACTCACCACTCACCCCTTTGTCAGAAGCAAATGGAGAGTCTGTCTGGGGATGCACAGTGTAATGCTGCATGTGCTGCATCACTCAGACATGTGTGTGCTTTGGGCAGCCCTTCTGTCAGTGACTGCATTGTCTTCCTTTTCTCAGGTGAATCAGACATGAAAAAAAATCATCCAGCTGCCTGTTGATGAAAGTTTGGTTTAAATAGGAACTGATGTAAAATGCATTACTGTTGAGGGACAGACATTACTCTGATAAATTGCTTTAGAAATTAAATAAAGATTGTTTCCAAAACTATGTATACATTCGGGCAAAGTCCTGAAAAGCTTAGAAAATTTTATTGGTAGAATATAGTTCTTACAGTTACAATTTTAGTATTAGGTACAAATAGCTGTGTCGATCGAATAGGACAGGTAAATTTATAACCAGTCTCATGTTTAAACTGTTGCTTTCTACTAGCTTCTTAACCCTCCTGTTTAAATTTCCCTTTTAGTGACTTTACTTCTAAGTAGTAGCTCCTTTGACAGATTCCCTCCTACTTGAAGAAACATGTTCACTTCTTACTACCTTCTCCTTAAAAACATATCTTTCACATTATTAGTTACAATGGAAATGGAATGAACACTGTATATTCTGTATACTGTCCTGTGTAGAAAAGTAAGATTTTTGGGTTTTTTCTATTAATTGCTGCTAGTGCATTTTACCTGTATGCATCCAGTGCAAAAATATGTAGCATCAGGAGTCCTGTCTTTGTCTTGACTAGGGTTGAGATTACTGTGCTAAGCATTTTTTTACTCAGTTCAAGAACGCAGTAATGCGACACACATCCCTAAACAACAAAGCTTAGTTTTTAGCTATCTTTGAAACTGAGAAAAATGATGATGTGTAAGAAATAAAATTGCAGTGTAGACATGTAGCTCTGAACTGTCTGGGGACCTCTTATAGGCATAAGCACAGCTGTAATTTTGTGGCTGTAGTGGGTTGAGACTGGAATGTATAATTCTGAGGATTTTTTTTCTTTAAATTGCTATCTTTGTGCTAAACCAGTTTACAAATGAAATCAGCAAAGTGCTGCTGGAGGCTTCAAGTTATCAACATTGTGGTACCATCTGTCTTAACTCTATAGCCCCAAGCACCCATATTTTCAGCCCTCCCACAGGACATCTTCCCTCATTTCTTCCAAATGTGCTCCATTTCCCTTCAGGAGTTTTAACTATACTCTCTCTCCTTCAGAAGACGGGTACCCTGTGAAAGAGTAGATCTTAATAAAGCAGTGGGTAGGAAGAAACTGTAGCAGACTCCCCATAAGTCTGCCTCTCTTCTGCTTCCCCATCTGAGGAGGCTCTCCCTGTCCTGGCTCCCTCTGTGCCTTGCTGGATACTGAGGCCATGGTGGTGGCCTGGAGCAGCCATCCACTGCTTCCTGCCTTCTCTGAGAGTCAGAAAATGATGCTTTGCTGCCCTCATCCTGTACCGAGTACCAACACTGCTGCAGCTTGTGCTTCTGCTCCTCTGCATGGTCTGTCTCAGGAGGGTCCATGAGCAAAGTGATACTGGTGAAAATCCCACCTTTGTTAAAGTTCCTAGGTTTCTGTCAGTCTGCTGCACACAACAGCGACTCAGACTCAAATTTGCAATGTTACAATGTGTTAAACACTCAGATAAAGAGTGTTCTGACTGGGTTGAGCTAGCTTTCCAGTTGTTTATCCAGGCATGCCAGCAGCCATGATGCTTCATGTGCCTTTAAAAAGCAAATAACTGTATAGTTGGAATCCTAAAACTTTAAAATTATGTGCGTTTAGTCAAAATATAACCTTGTTTTCAACCTTGATCTGTAGGGCACCTGTCTTTACTCTCACTGGGAGTATATAAACCTTTGTATTACAGATTTAGCCACATGTATTATTCCTTCAGGATCAAAGTGTCTCTGTAACAGCATCATTGATTGTTGCCCTTGTTCCATAGGCTGTGAAGATATTATTGCAGAGAGCATCTCGCTGGACACCTTAATTGCCATTCTGAAGTGGAGCTCTCAGCCCTACGGTTCCAAGTGGGTACATCGTCAGGCACTGCATTTCCTCTGTGAGGAGTTTACCCAGGTCATGACTTCAGAGGTCTTCTACGAACTCAGCAAGGACCACCTGCTCACAGCTATTCAGTCTGACTATTTACAGGTAACCTGCAATGCAGAGTACAGCCGGTCCTGCTACAAACAGGACGTATTACACCATTACTAGTGGTAAAAATGATGTAGCCAATTAAAAATTTAAGTGGGCTTTATTAACAAAAAGCCTCTAAACTCACTGCGCTGGAAGCGCAGCCACCGAAGGCCGGGGCCGGAGGCACACCCAGGAGGCGGGGAGGGGTTTCAATTTTTATACCCCGGGTCGGGTGCCGCCCTCTCGGTTCTCCCAGCCCCTCTCGATCTCACCCACTGGCTCGTTTGTATCCAGGGGGTATCCANATGGGATATGAAAGCCAATATAATTCTGTTTATAACACTAGGAAATGCTTGGGAGTAGTTGATTTTAAATTGTAGGCTGAAGAGGGCTTGTACACACTGAGCACACATTCTATAATACGTAAAAAATGAAATGGATGTAGTGATTAAGAAAATTGTTTTGTTCTTGGCTTGTAACACAACCCAAATGTGGTATATGCCGTTGCTTAGAAGTCTAATAATGGTTTATAAATGGATGCAAATTATTTTAAACAAAGCATTTCTGAACCTAACATTTGCCTTGCCTGTTTAGGGGATTTATAAAATTAGGTGGTGGGAGTAGTTTTGCTGTTACACATACTAATTTGGGGCAGTGGGAGCTAATAAACTAGAAGTGGTTCAGAAAACTCAATTTATTTTCATGGAGAGAGAAAAATACCTTCTCTGACAAGTATTGCAGAATTTTATTTTTTTTTGTGATTTGCCTTCAGTGATTGTGTGGTTTTAGGGAGAGAGAGCTGTACTGGCCAATAGAAAGATTCTGGACTTTTGCTGCCATTTCTCTTCAGGGGAGATATCTTTATAATGATGACCACCCTTTTATAGCTTAAAGATTACTGGTTACTCTTTTTAACTGCATTCATCTCAATCTTTATTTTTTTATAAAGGATCAAGTGCTAGAGATTATTTAAAGTGTTTTTTTTTTTTTCAAGTTTGGTTTGCTCAAAACATTTCAGAAATTACAGTTAACAGTACTGTTGATCTTCCATGAGAGCTTATGACTACATTTCCTACCCCAATTGCTAAGAACTTACATAGATAAATTTTTCAGTACATGATTTTTAGCTGTAAGAATGTTGAATGGTCAGCCCATGTATATAGGTATGAACAAAGGAAAGTTGTTTCATTTATCGTATTACTATAAATTTTTCTTTCCACATAGATTATAATTTAATAGGGTTGATTATTTTTATCATTTTCCAGGCTGGCAGATGCTGATTTGTAATGTTAAACAAAAGCTTGAAACACCCAGAAGTAGAACTGCCCCTTTTAATTAAATTTAGTAATTCAAACTTTATACCTGTAAGTTTCCATGCTAAATAAAAAATTTCCTTCTGCAGAAAACTTCTTCCTCTTCCTAGGCATTCAGTAAATAATACAAAATTAGAAATTATGGTGGGTGATATACCTATAGTACAGCTTCAATTATTAAGGGAAAATGGTAAGCACATCATAAAGTGCAAATACTTCATGCTTTGGTACAATTGTGTTTCTTTAGAGCTGTAAAAGACCTGTGATTTTCTTTCCTTTTGTGTGTGTGCATGTGACATTAAGCATATACAGATTACTGGCTCTCTCTTTCTGCAGGCAAGTGAACAAGATATTCTTAAATATCTGATTAAATGGGGAGAACACCAGTTGATGAAGAGGATAGCAGATCGAGGTGAGGATCTTCTAAAGCACACAGTACTAAACCAAATAAACCAAAATTTATGGCAGTTCTGTCTTGTGAGTCATTTGTAACTTAGGGAAATTCAATCTACTTTGTCCGTAGTATAGTCAAAACAAAGCAAATGCTCTTGCTTTCTTTAAAGGTTTTGTTATCTAAAAAATGAGAACACAGCATTCTGAGGGAGATGGGATTGTTTAGCCTGAAGAAGAAAACTCTTAGAGGGGATCTTAGCAGAGTCTATAAATATCTAATGGCAGGAAGCAAAGAAAATAGAGTAGCACTTTTCTCTTGGCACCCGGGGCAAGATGAGAGGCAATCAGGCATTAACTGAAATACAAGAAACTGTGAAGGTGGTCAGACACTGGCACAGGTTGCCCAGATTAGTTGTGGGATCTCCATCTCCAGGTATTCACATCCCAGCTGGATGCAGTGAAGGGCAGTGTGTTGTACCTTACCTGGGGAGTTGTGACTGAACTAAACTTTTAGAGGTCCTTTCAGCCTCTCTGATTTTCTCATTTTGAAGTCTGGTTGGTCTCCTGTTGTCTCAGAATTATTTTTCTTGTAACTAACTCATAAAATAAAACCCCCCTGCAATATCTTGTTATGCAGGCTTCTCACATTAGTCTTACTCTTAGTTTACTCTGTCAGCCTTTCACTTCAGTTTGAGTGTGTCTCTCTGACAGGAATCTGTGATAGTGAGAAACAAGCCAACAAATGGCACAAGTGTTTTCCCTAAAGTAGACTTAAATGTATTTTTATGAGCCTAGATGCACATTATTGCTACAGTGGTAACTTCAAGGGCAATCTTACACATGTTGGATATGGGAAGTAGGTTAAACATAAATGTCCTAAATAGCAAATGCAAGGATCTTGTAGTTCATCTGCCCTACGAATGCAGATGTGCACAATCACGTAGTGCCTTGACAAGAGGAACAGAAAGGCAAGAACCTGCCTGAGTGAGAACAGAGCAGTACTGGTGTAACTGTGGTCTTGGGAAGGCTGGCCATGCTTTTGAAAGCCACTGTTACTGCTTGCAATACAACTGCTTTGTCATGGACAAAGTTTTATGAAATGCAACAAAAAGTTAGTTAAAGGATGTGCTTCTAGTGACCTAAGTATTAACCTATTTCCAAACCAAGATTTTCCAAGTGTTTGTCTTAGGGCACTTTGCAACAAAATGGAGCCAGTTAAACAGTAACAGACCTGAGCTGGGGCAAAAGCTGCTCCTCAGGGATCACTGCACAGCTTCTTTCTCTGGCATTCATTAAGTAAACAGCTCACTTCTCTTATCTGGGATCATCAGATAACACAATAAGCAAAAGCAGAAATAATAGCAACGCCAAATTCTGTCAGATCAGGGTCACATTTAGCTTAGTAATTCAATCTAAATTCCTCAGTGGCACTCCTTATCTTGCAGCTCTGAATGTATGATGGTGTCACTAAAATGCCACAAAGCATTAGAGAGTGTAATGAGCTGTGGCCAAAGCTTGAGCTGCCTGTACCAAAGGAGGGTGGGTATGTTTGACAGGTTTCCTCAAAGAGGGAAGCTATTCAAATTCAGGTTGGGCACAATAACCTAAAATACTATTGTGGGCTGTATGGTCATTTTGCTGTCTCCAGGAAGATACCACTCCTGGTACAAATAGGTGTCCTGTGACCATGAGAGCAATTTCAGTGGGCTTGACGCCCTGTAACTGACCTGGGTTACACAAAGAAGCTGGAATAATGTATCCTTAGGACTCTTCAGACCTTAATTTCTAGAAAATGTCTTTGAAAACTTCTGGGGGAAGGCAGAGGAGCTACAGGAGAGAGTCCTTGGGGAACTGCTAGCAGGGAGGTACAAATGCTTTCACAGCATAGCTCTTAATAGAGCTTTCCAAATGTTTGTCACAAATGCTATTGTTTGTATTTTCTGCCAGGCTTACACTCTGAAACTGTGCAAATGACCTGTGCTAGTATAAACTGAACCTGTCTCTGTGGATGCTTCATTTAAGATTTTAAGGTGTGAAGTAGAATCATAGAATCATTTAGGTTGGAAAAGACCTCCAGAATGATGGAGTCCAACCTTTGGCCAATCCACCACCGTGTTAACTAGACCAAAGCACCAGGTACCATGTTCAGTTGTTAGTTTTGTGGAACAGTGCTGATGAGCACTGTTGATACAAAATGAGAATTTTCCTTCCTCTTCTGTAACTTCCTGTAAGCTCTGTACCTCCTGCTATCCTCTTTAAACTTAGCATGTCTTGTTCCTTCCCACAGAGCCTAACTTACTCAGTGGTACTGCCCACAGTGTGAATAAAAGAGGTGTGAAGAGGAGAGATCTTGACATTGAAGAGCTGAGGGAAATCCTGTCTCCACTTCTACCTTTTGTTCGAATTGAGCACATCTTACCCATGAATAGTGAAGTACTGAGTGATGCAGTAAGTCAGTAGTCTCATACAAATACCATCTCTTGGTTCTTTGTACTTCACATATTACAGTGTTTCTGGTGTCAGGGTTTTTTTTACTTTAGTGGGCGTTGGTTTTGTTTATTTATTTTAAGGATTAACTTCTAAAATGTCATTGAGAGTAATAGATATATAATACTCATTGATAATAATAGATGTATAACACTTTTTCTGGTTAGATTTTGTGTTCTTTAAATCTATCAGAAGACTTAAAAATCAGTGGTGTAAGGATTCAATGTAAAAAATACATTTATTGCAAGTTTTTACCGTATTAGTATTTTAAAAACCATAAAACTCTTTCTTGATTCTTAAAGATGAAGAGAGGCCTGATTAGTACTCCTCCTTCAGACATGCTACCAACATCAGAAGGTGGAAAGTCAAATGCCTGGCTGCGGCAAAAAAATGCTGGGATATATGTGCGGCCAAGACTGTTCTCGCCATATGTGGAGGAGGCTAAGGTAATATCAGCAACACTTGACTGTTCTCAGAGTGGAGTCATCAGGGGGTTCTGTAAACAGGGAAAGGTTTTGGTATGTTTTGTGTCTCTTTACATGTACTGGCCTAAAATACTAACATTTTCAATTTAACAAGACTTACAAGATTGATCATCAGGCTCAAGTCTCTAGAACTGGTCAGAAAAATTTCAACAAAATTTTTTTTTGTCGAAATTGAAATGTTTGCGAGACAGATCTTGATGAAATTCCACCGGAAACAAAGCAGCGTTCTGAGGGAAACCTCCCTGGTTTCCAGCCAGTTTGCCGGCCCAGCTCCTCGGCAGCCCTCCTGGCAGGCGGATGGCAAGGTGAGAGCCTGAGAGTCCCAGTCTGCAGCTAGTCAGCAACCCTGGTGCCAGCTCCTTCAGGCTCCCCAGCTCCCACCAGAGCTGGGTGGGGAGCTGCTATTCCACTCGGCAGAGAACCGATATCCACCTTCTTGTTTGAACCAGAACATACCCAAAATCTTGTGATCCTCCGCAAAATGGAATAAATATCCTGTGTCCAAGTTGAGTGAAGTCCTTTGTTTCCCTCTCAGGCAGTCGCTTCCCTGTTTAATTTCTTGCATAAGCACTGTCCAGCTGAAGATGCTGTAGCCTCTCTGTTGGCAGGGTGGAGATGGTGCTGTGTGGGGCAGGAATGTGCCACGCTCTGTTTGACTGACAGAATGGGAGCCTTTTGTGCCACCACTGCAGGTAGCTCTGACTGGGCTTGAGAGCTTGTGAGTCCCAGCAGTGCCCATGACAGCAGAACAAGAGGGTTAGGTGAAGCTGTGTATATCCTTATCACCTACAGACTCTGACCACTGCTCTGGTGAATTTGGAGCTTTTGCCCTGTGCCTAGAATAGAAAATGATTTCTAAAGGTGTGATAGTTGTTGATGTCCTCTGTGAGGGAAGGGAAGAAATAAAACTACTTTGCATTTTGGGAACAGTGGTTAGAGAACACCAAGTGGCACTAAAACAGCAAAGGAAGACTAGCTGGTTAAAATGTTCTCTTTGTATCTTGGATTGCTAAAAATAACAAAAGTATGGTAAAAGCTTTGACTCTTAGTTTTCAGGTATATGCTGTGAGACTGCTTTAGTAGTTATCCAAAGTAAAAAGTGCATTCTAACATCTCACATGCTCCTGTCAGTATTCCTGCTTGATAGTATTGGTTTCATATTATGCTGTTAATATTTTTTAAAGCATTATTGGCTTTTTAACCTTAGAGGGAGGACTCTCATATGTAGCCTCTGGTAACTTTACTCCTCCTATAGGTAGTCTAATTATTGTAAAATGAAAAAATTGTGAACAAGTGATTTTTGATTTTTTTTTTTACTCCCCTGTTCGTTTCCCATTTTTTGAAATAAATTAATTTGATCTTAAATAAGAATCTATAAGAATCTTCAAAGGGTAGGCATAAATCCTTTTCTATTCTTTAAGATGTCTAAGGGAAACCTGTTTCATTTTCAGAGTGGTGCCTTCTACTCAATGGCACAAAGTTGAGGCTCATAGACAGTAATTCTCTTAAGTCCAGAGGGTCTGGCCTCGAGAAGGTCAGTTCTGATCTGACAAGTTAAAATAAACAAAGCACCCTTCCCAAATGATTCTCCTGCTTGCTCTTAGCTCCAAAACTCAACTGTGATCATGACTGGCAAATGGAATAGAAAATGCTGATGAAAAGCCAGGTGTTGTTTGTGACCTGAAGTCACTGTGGTGTAGACGTGGCTGCACTTGTGTCGCTGGGGCTGTGCTTGCAGCAGGGCAGTGGGCTGTGCAGTGCCTTCACGAGCTCTGCTGGCTGTCGTTGCAGTCAGTGCTGGATGAGATGATGGTGGAGCAGACCGACCTCGTTCGCCTGCGCATGGTGCGAATGTCCAACGTGCCCGACACGCTGTACATGGTGAACAACGCCGTGCCGCAGTGCTGCCACGTCATCACCCACCAGCAAGTCAGCACTAACCAGGCCAGCCCTCCCTCAGTTATAGCCAACGAGATCCCAGGTAAGCTGCTGGCTGCTTCCCGTGCCCAGTGATCTCCTGGGAGCGTGTGGCGGCTTGGGCCTGGGAGGAGTGAGTGTCAGTTATTGAACTTCATCATTTCCTTGGAGAGTAGTTCTGCACCAGCAACAGTCCTTTTGCTTTGGTCTATCCTAAAGATATTAACTGGTTTGCGATGGCAGAGTAACTGATTGGAGAACAAACCCCTTGGACTGGTTAAACACAGTAGAACACTTGCTGGAGCCTGGCTCTCTATTCTCAGAATTTTCTGCAGGGCGCTCAGTTTTCTACAATCAGTTGTCCAACATAGGTAAGATCTGTGAGTCTGGAAAGTTTCTTTTAAAAATAAAAAGCCAGAGAACATAACTGGTAAGGAAATCAGCTGAACTTAGTATGCCAGAAAAGTACTGGAAGTAGGCATTCAAAACACATTTTCTTCAATTTACCAAATCCACTTCAGCTTGGAAGCCAAACCAAGTTAATTCCGTGTGGAAGAATGTGTCAGAGTACATTTTTTTAGGCTCAAGTAAATATGGCCTCTCTTAACTTCAGGATGATTGGTGTGACATTCCCCATAGGCAAGCCAGGAAAATATATACTAAATATATTTTGTCATTTATGCATATGATCTTTTGTTGTCAGACTGGAAGACTGTTTCTAGCGGGGTTCCTAAAGCATCTTGCTCTTCCTGCCTTTCCGTCGTCCCATGAACACTCAGTGTGCATAGAGAATACACTGGCAGAACTTGCAGCTGGTGACAAGTTGGAAGGGTCAGTGGATGTTTTGGAGGCCAGGATTAGAAAGCTAAATGACCAAGATTAAATTTTAATGTGAAGGAAGTGGAAAATGTTGTGCCTATGGTATCCCCCATGTTATAAGCTCTTTGTGTATCAATTATGTATCTCTTCAGTCAGCTGTGTTGAAAAGAAGTAGATAAACTATTCTTACAGATGCTAGAGCCAGGACAAAAGTAATAGATTGAAATTGCTGCAAGAGAAATTAATTTGAAGTGTTAGGAAGACTTGAAACACTGTTTAGTTATAAGATTTTTAGGAAAATTTGTAGAATGGTTTTGATCTGTTTGCTCCTTGTGGTCTGGGAAGAAACTTGATAAAGTCTAAAAGGAGCTTCTGAAGATTTCTGTTTGAAAAATCTGATAAAAGTACCAATTGTTTGTTTAGAAATCTGGAGCTCTCAGCAAAATTGTGGCATCTCAGCAGTGTATTTATAATACTTGGATTTCTCTCCCCAGAAAATCATAAATATACTTGCCATGAATCAAATATAAAGTATGTCATATAAGATAGGACTTTAACACTTTGCTCAATCTTAATTTCCAAATAATTTGAAAAAAGCAACAGGTTCTCAGAGGTCTTCAGTGTTTTGCCAGAGTTCTCATGTTCTTAAAAAAACTGGCTCTGTTGGCAAGCATGAGACATCTTGACCATGATGAAACTCCCCTGCAGCTTGGTTCTGTACAATTTAATAGGTGGGAATTATTGCCAGTCCTTTGATTTGAACATAGATATGAGCTCTGAGCCTGGCCAGTAGTTGGAGTGCGGGAATTGTGTCCTGGCAACTGCCTGCTTTGCTTAGTCCTGTAATTAAGCAAACAAATTGATTGTTTTGCCAATGCCTTTTTGTTAAAATGGGCAGATGGACCCATTAATTGGAGGAGATTAAAGCCTGTCCCAAACTCTTGACTTGTACAGGAGTCCATCCTGAAGCATGGATGGAGCACAGGGAGTGCAGAGGCAGAGCTGGGCAGCATCGCCTCCATGGGCCAGGCTCAGGCAGGGGGTGCTTCACAGCTCGCTGCTCTCCCTCTGCCCTGGCTTCTCCTCAGAGCCTGCCTGAGGACTGTGTTTGCACAGGTCTGCTGGCAGCCTCTTTCAGTGCTCTTTCTGCAGCACTATTGTAAAAGGAGTTCAAATGAAGCCTGTTCTAACTTGAGGCCAGGTTCTGCAAGTGGTTGGGTTTCCTTACGTATTTTACAGTTTCAGTCTGAATTAGAAATCTTGCAACCGAGAGAGTTGTATTTTTTTATATACATAATCTTTCTTCCATGTGTTTCATGTGAATAATAGTAAAAAAAAAACCAACCAAAACAAACCAGGGTTTGAGAAGACAGTACTTTTTAATGAAAACCTTATATCACTTTTATGCCTACTCTAGGAGTTTAGAGAATTGCTTCAGACTTCTCTTAAATCCTCTCCTTTAAGTAGCAGCAAAATGCTGGATGTAGCTAAACATCTGGCTGCTAAACCAGGATATTTCAGAAGAATTTAAGAGTATGGAGAGTAGCGTGGAAGACTTATTTACAAGCCTTGAAAACTGGTTAGAATGGGTTCCTTCCCTCCCCTCCCAGTACAGGAACTCCATCGAGGGGGAGAATATTTTGCACTACATATACTTGTCCTTCATGTACTAATGTAAACTTTGTGAAATTGGGACCAGTTGTAGTTGTGTGGTGTTGGGTTTTCTCCTTCTCTGTAATGCAAATGTCTTCTCACACTGTTCTTGCTGTATGATCTGTTTAAATTTTATGAACTTTCATTATGGACATCTGGTCATGGTAATACATAACACTTGTAAAGCTGGTAAAGGATCAGACACCAGGACTTACACACTCAGAGATCTAGATTTGTCTTCTCTATTTATATGCACATTTTTCCTTAGGACAGAAACACCACAGAGAAATATCATTCATCATCAAAATGCAGTAAGAAGTGGCATGAGAAAGTTTTGCAACAGGATAAATACCCAAAATTATACATGACTTTCTTTTGGAATGGTTTTTAAAAAATTATTTCAATATGACTGCATAAAACAACATAATTTTAACAGGTTTTTGTTGGCTTACAGTTTGTGTAACTTTTGTAAAATGCTCTTTCTCTAGTTACATACTGGTGTTATGGTCTTGTGATTATAGAACTGCGTTAGAAGTATGAAGTGAATGCCAAAAAAATCAATGAATTCTTGGCCTGTACAATTCATGAGGGAACATTCAGTTGTTATTTAAGATATCCTGCCCCCGCCTCAAATCATGGAATTCCTGCATCATAAAGAAGGCTCTATTTGTGGCTCATTCTAGCAGAAGCTGGAGAGGTGGTGTATGTTTTTATCATTTGTGTGATGTGTGCTATCCCACGTGGCTTAATGATGCTCTGTGGAACATGTGTAAGTTGAACAGTTCTTGGCAGAATGCTTCTTAAAAAAAAAATAAGCCAAGGCAGCCTGATGTTGGATTTTTCCTTCAGAATAAATCTCACCACTGCAATCAAACTTAATGTCTCTCAGTTGGAGAAAAGGAATCTCTCTCATCCCTGCGCCATTCTGTGTTACCCCTCCAGTTCCCAGTCTCCTGGTTGTGAAAGAGATGATCAGGCGGCTGCAGGAGCTGCGCCACACCGAGCAGGTGCAGAGAGCCTACGCCCTGAACTGTGGGGAAGGCGCCACCGTCAGCTACGAGATCCAGATCCGTGTGCTGCGGGAGTTCGGGCTTTCCGATGCTGCTGCTGAGCTCCTGCAGGTGAGAAGAATGGCTGTGTCAGACCACGAAGGGGCTTGATTGTGTACTCTGCCACAGTGCAGCTGCACAAGTGCTTTGACGTGCCTGCGTGACTGGCCCGGGGACAGCACCAGTTGCGTTTGATGTATGTGAGTTTATAAAGCTGTAAGTGCAATGTATAAATAGTTTTCTCAAGAGTCATTGCCATTCAGGAGGCTCTTATCGACACAGATTTTGGGGACAAAATAAAACTGCTAAAGAGAGAGTTGGTGAGAACAGTAGACCCATAACTTGAAACCTAGATTATTATTTATTCTTAAATCAGAGAGGAGAAAAAGTGGTACCTAATACTGTAGGTCTGCACAGTACGTGTCAGGACTGGGAAACTGAAAATCCCTCTTCTCTTTATACACTGGTGCTAAAGCAAATGCATTTGTTGGTCAACTTACAGTGAATCTGATGCTTCTTATTTGAAAAAAACCCAAAACAGTCTATTTTGCATGGTAGCTGTAGTCACCTTGAGTGTTGTCGAGCTTGTATGGAGCACAGCCAGGCATTTACAGCATTAGCATGTGTCTGAGTGTTGGTTCAGGAGATTTTTCTACATGGCTTCTTACTTGGTTTTGTTACATGCTGGGTTTTTTACCTTTGCAGAATCCTCACAAGTTCTTTCCTGATGAGCGATTTGGGGATGAAAGCCCCCTGCTGACAGTCAGACAGTCTGGACGATGTCGCGTCAACAGCACTCCCGCTGCAGAAACCATGTTTACAGAACTGGACTCTTTCGTGGCCTTCCATCCACCGCTGCCCCCTCCTCCCCCTCCGTACCACCCACCAGCCACTCCTATTCACAACCAGTTCAAAGTGGGCTGGAAACAAAGGGTGCCAAGTCAACACCCCTGCCGCTCCTTTTCCTACCCGTGTAACCACTCGCTGTTCCACTCGCGGGCCGCCCCCAAGGCCGCGCCGCCCGTTTACCTGCCCGGCCTGAAGGCAGCGCCGCCCGACTGCACCAACACCGCGGCTCTGGGCCGCCAGACCGTGGCGGCAGCAGCCGCAGTGATGGCAGCTGAGAAACAAGCTGTGAGTGCTGTGATTTCTCCTCTGTTGCCTATTTCTGGTCACTCAAAGTACCTCATCGAAGGGGCTGGGGAGAATTCTTACGATGAAGTAACTTGGCTTTGTTAAGTAAAAAGAGAGTCTTTGTTGGTTAGGAGGTTTTTCTACCGAACGGTCTGTCAGCGTTCTCTATCCCAAAGCCATGCCCTAATTCCTGGGAGGCTGAACATTCCAGGGGCAGGAGCATTCTTGGAGGGGCAAATGGCACTCGGGAATCTCCTGAAATATAGAATCACAGAATATCTTGAGTTGGAAGGGTCCCACAGGGCCTGTTCCAGCACCCAACCACCCTCTGGGTGAAGAACCTTTTTCTAATATCCAGTCTAAACCTCCCCTGACACAGCTTCAGGCCATTCCTTGAATTCTGTCCGCCATCACCACAGAGAAGAGATCAGTGTTTGTCCCTCCTCTTCCTGTCTCAGGAAGTTGTAACTGCAGTGGGGTCTCTCCTCAGTCTCCTCCAGGCTGAACAGACCAAGTGCCCTCAGCTGCCCCTTGTGTGCCAAATGTAGCTTGCTCTACACTAAAACAAAACATAAGCCAACTTCAGTAGTGGACTGCACACTGTAATTCACAGGTAGAAGCAGTGGGGATATTTTGGCTATATACAGCTAAGTAATCTGAAGTAAACAGGTTGATCCTCAAATTCTGATTGGGAAAATGGATTTTATTTTCTTTGCATTTGTAATTGTCTTAAATATATTGCACTTCTTTTTCTCCTTTAGCATAAAATACATAACTTCACATTAGAAATGTATGCCATTGTTTGTTCAAAGGTGGGGTTTGTAGCATGTCACTCTCCTTTGATCAATACTGACTTCCCTAAGGGAACTATATAGTAACCTTTTTCATATCTGAAATATTTCTCTTAGAACATGTCCATAAGTAATGCAAGAGGGAGCATAGGCTTAATATAGGTGATATTTCTCTATTCTTTCTGCAATTTGTGAGTTAGTATTAATCAATGATTACTAAAGTTGCTTTCATGAGAAATGATAAATTTAAGCAGAAATTCTCACTCTTCTGTCTGGAAGGCTGTAATATGAGCAATTCTGCACTGAGGCAGGCATGGGGTAGGTGAGAAAAATGCCATGCAACAGCTTCCAGGTCCTCTGTGGATCTAGTCAGCCCTGTAAGTGATGTTCCCCCAAGCCCTGAGGCTGGCCTGCACACACATGTGCAGCTTACTTACTTTAAAATGGGGACTGCAAGCAGAAGGGTTGTGTCTATAGTGATGATACTTGTGATGTGGCTTCCCTGCACTGGAGCTGTGTGCTGTGACAAACCATTTGTTAGGCTCTGCACCAAACCATTTATTAGGTTCTGCACCGAGTACCTTGTGTGGTTTGATAACTGTAAGGGGCTTAAAGCAGGCCTGCCTGTAAGAAGTTCAGCAGTACAGTGTCCTTTACTTCACATTCAAGGCAAGATGTATTTAAGAGGAGCTGTAATGGTGGCACAACAGCTTCATGAAGGAAAGCAGCAGGAAGGTGAAGGTTGGTGGATAGATGTGTTCTTTAAACAGTGCAGGAAACTTGAAGGCTGCAGTTGGCAAGGCTAAAGTAAATTAAGAAAACGCCATTTTGAATTACAAAACCCTCCTAAATACAGTTTGTGTTTAGCTCTTGTCTTTGTTTCCATAGACCAGTTTCTTTTCTTTTGCAGTGTACTCAGCCCTTGCTGAACGAGCTGATGCCAGACATCGCAATGGGCGTGTCGGCGATGTCTCTGAAAGACAGAAGACTCCCAGAGCTCACGGTGGACACCGAGCTGGGCCAGGCGGTTACAGAGGTGGGGCCCGGCCCACCCCAGCACATTTCATGTATTCAGAACAGACACATGCCTACTTCTCGGAAAAAACATGCAATAGAGCAAAAAATAGATGCTCGAGAGAACCCACAGGAATACCCTGACTTCTATGACTTCTCCAATGCTGCGTGCAGACCCTCTACTCCAGCACCCAACAGGCACAGTCCTTCGCCTTCACAAGGCATTTATTTTGGCCCAGATTTGTACAGCCACAATAAGGCATCACCAAGTGGCTTAAAGTCAGCCTATCTACCTTCCCAGATATCTCCTAAAAAGCAAGAGGATTCTAGGAGGGAGTACCTGCTCTCCCAGGATGGGCATCAACACAGGCAAAAGAATGAGCCAATACACCTCGATGTCTTAGAACAACCTCCCCAGCGCCTGGACTTGGCTCTGGCTACCCAGGAGAGTGCTGGGAATGGCCCTGTTCACGTCAGGGGGAGAACAAAAATGGAAACAGATTTAACCTACGGGCTAACCTCCAACAGACCTTCACTCTCTGCATACAACTCTGACGTGCCAGAAGAGAGACCCAGCAGGAGACTGGCAGATGATGAGCCATTGGAACACGGAGCACAGAGAAATGTGGATTTGGAAAGGGAAGATGGAGTAAGCAGAGGAAGGAGGTCTCCAAACAAACCAGACTTCCTGTACAAAAAATCTGCCCTATGAAAGCAACCTCCACTATTTCTCTGTGCCTAAGAGTTGTAAACATCCCATTCCTTCCAACTTTTGGCCTGACTTCTGTCAGAAATTCTTTCATGCCAGCAGAAAAATTCAGCTTTGCTCACTTCTTTTGTACATACATTGCTTTATTAGAGACAGCATGTTATCAGTTTGGTTTTAATGCTGCTTCTGGTTTTATTTTGCTGCAATTTTTTTTGGAGCAGATTTAATTAAGCCTTTTAAAAAAACAGAAACTGGTACCTTTTTTCTACAACCTGGTAGCCTTTTGCACCTGTACATCTATTTTAGTGTATTAGTTTTGTACTAATATGTTAAACTTTAATGTCACATTTAAAGGACTGTATTTTCATACTTTTGCATTTACCCTTTCACATGCCGATTCCCTATGTGCATTGGGTTGCACATTATGAAATGTATTTTCTTATGAGATAATAACAATGCGTTTATTTTTTAATTATAGGAATTCCAAAGAACAGCACATCAAAAAAACTACATTTTTAGTTAGATTTTTTTTTGTTTGTTGAGATTGAAATCTTCCTGATTTTTACGACTATGGCAAGAATCCAGTCTAGTATTTTGTTTGAAAAGTTCTGGCAGCTGGTCTTATCTTTATATACATAGCAAACCCACTTCAAGGATTAATATTTGGGGTTTTAAGAATCCAGAGGAATATTTAGGAATCCAAGTTCCTGTGAAATTCACTGGAATATCATAGTTTGAGTCTGTTTACTTCTGTTTCAGCTGTGACCACGGAGGACTCCGTGATCACCTGGAAGCAGGAAGCACTTACTAGACAGACTAGAACTGTTGATTTGCCCATTTAGAAATAATCTAGAAATACTGTAAAAGTGGCAGTAACTACTTGTTCTTCCAGCTGCTCCCCCGTGGGTAGGCGAAGACCAGCTGGGCGGATTCCTGCCAGCTCGTGGACTGTCAGGAAGGCGGGCGTAGACCCTTCGCTGTCGCCTGAACACGTGGGAGGTGCCAGCCTTGGTTCTCCTGCCTGTGCTACAAAAGGGCTTCACTCTCAGTGACGTCGCTCAGTGTTCCTTACCCGGCCTCGTGTGGCGCTGTTCCCTGAGCAGAATCCAAGGAAGAGTCACTGCTTGAGCATCTCCACACCTGTGAGGCTTTGGCGCTCTTCAGTTGCACCTCCATTGCCCGACTTTGCTTTTTGGAAGCGCAGAAACGAGATTCCCCTGCTAACAGGGTGTGAGGAGGGAAGGATGCTGAGCTGGGCTGGCTCCTGCCACTGGGGTGGGGTTCAGCAGAGCACCAGGGGAAGGGTTACAGTTACCAAGTGCATCCTTAATACTCACTGTGCAGTTTAGCAACAAATTCATTGCATTCAGGATAGGGATCGGATGCCTCTGCAGAGCAGTGATTGCTGGTGAAGTCCTGTTTGGAGGGGGTTAAATGCAGTTTCTCTAATGAGTTTCCCTGCAGCAGAAAACTATAGTGCCAGGTGTGACTGCTTTAAAGTTAGGTTGAATTGTTTCCTGCAGCTCAAAGTGCTTAATACTGTTGAACAGAAATCTTGCTGCAACTTTACTTTTGGTTTTAGTTGATGGCAGATTCTTACCTAATGTGTTTCATTAAAGTTTGCAGGGCCTGGTAACAACACAGTGTTACTGAAATATATTGAATACTGCATTTCCAAACTACCAAATAGCTTCTTGATAAATGAAGATATGGGTCTGCAAACCAATAAACCCTGTGTCTCCTGCAGACACATCTACAGACCTGCTTCAGTGGTAGTTCTGCAGGTGCTCCTTTTGAGATGCAGCCATGGAAAGCATGGTGTAGGATTGGAGCAGAAACCTGGCTAAACTGTGCAGGTGATGTCTTGTGGGTGAGGGGAGATTTTTTCTTCCTCTGTCAGCTTTTTTTATCTTGTTTTTGCTCACAGTGAAGGCACTGGGTGGTCCTGGCTTCATCACCCACCTGTGGGATTTCCATGGGACTGTGGTGCAGAACATTGTTAAGTGCAGGAAGGTGCCAGTGGGGGATGGTGCTGCTGCAGGTTGAGGGGCTGAGGCTCATTGGGTTTCCTCTGGAGATTTGAGCACGGTGCTGTCTGACTGCGCAGCTCTAACCGCACACCGGGGTCTCATCCTCTCCAGCATGAGACCAGCTCACTAGAAGCAGTAACTTTCATCACACTCATGAACCCTGAAACTCCCTGGACTTGCATCATGTGTATGTTGGCAGCTTAATTACTAAAAAATTACAGCTGTCCTCAGTAAACTGATTATTCTCAATGTTTTTGCCTAAAACTGATAGATGTACTTCAGGAAAACTATTTTGGTTATCATAGTTTGATGTGGCACTGTGTACTTGGGCTGGGGTGGGACTGAGATCTACAGATAGAACTTTAAACCTTGAAATTTAGGGGGGGTGTGGCTGATGAAGATGAGAACTTTTGAGGTTATGGTTTGAGGGAAATCATGAAATGCTTTGGCTTTGGAATAAGCTGGTGAGAAATGCCTCTGGGGAGGACATGTCTGCATTTTAGAATACAAAATTGCTTCTGAAGTCTCAGGAACTGAGCAGTATTAAAAAAAGAATAAAGTGTTGAAGAGTAGATGCAGAATGAAAGACAAGTCCTTCTGAGGCCACAAAGACAATCAGGCCATGTAGACAATCTGTGTTTTCACTTGCATACTTTGAATTGGGAAGAAGATGGCAGCTAATGGCAGCTGGTTTGAAGCAGAAAAGAAGGATTTCTTGAATTACTGGAACTTTATTTTTGTACTCCAGAGCAGGATTTCCTACTTAGGATGTGCAGAGGGCCGAGACCATTTTTCATGGCAGCATTGTTCAGAAGCCAATGTTCATCCTACATCTCACTCGCACACCACACGTACCTGTGCTACCTGCTCCTCCTTGTTCTGTCTACTGAAACTTTGGTGCAGAAGCTCCTTGTTTACATGAAGCACTTTCTGATTAGGCTGGAAATTGACACCTTTTCCTCCTTTAAATTAGATGGAGATGACAGATTATTGACTGTTTTGCTTGAGGATAGAGGTATAAACATTGTTTTCTTGAATGAGGGAGACTCATGCTCCTTGTTCTATTAAAGAGAGAGCTCAGACTTGCATTTAGTGAGCAACATGCAAAAAGGTCTTATTCCCCTTTCCCCAAATCCAGCTCCTCTTTTCCTTTATATATGGATGAATAACTTAATTCGTGAAACACATTCTTCCTTTGAAATGTTTCGTTGTTCCACGGAATTATTGTAGTTGTGTATTAGTAACTGCTGTGTTGATTGGCAGTTTCTTGTTGTATTTTCCTGTTCTTAAGGATTTTCACTTATGAAAATTAAGGCTGTGGCCACCTGTACTTGTAAGCCTTGGGTTTTGGTCCTTGGGTTTTTGGAATGTCCCAAATGTATGTCTTAGGGGTTTCTTTGGTTTGGTTTGGGGGGGTCTAGGGAGGGTTGGCATTTTGTTTGGGTTTTTGGTTTGGTTGTTTTGGTTGTTCTTCTGGGATTTTTTTTTTTGAAAGAACACTAATGCTGTTTGAGGCACTGTTCTTCTAATAATTCTATGCTTCTATGGTAGAGGTGGTGCTGTGCCCTGTTGGATGCAGGGAACAGCTTAGAGGGAAACTTGTAAAACCACATTTGGGGTTTCTGTAATTACCTGTACTGCCAGAAGGCAGCTCTGCCCTTGGCAGCGTTACGGATTTGTTTCTTGTCCTTGTGTTGTTACTGGTATAAAGTCAAGTGCCTTCAATGCTAAAGGCTCAGAAAACTTTCTTAAACTGACTTCATGTCCTATGCAAGTGTTTTTTCTACAACCTGCATAACCAGTACTTTGTAAAACTTGTTTACGCTTCAATTGTACATAGTGTTTTTTAAAAAAAAATAGTATTTTTATTTAGGTACCTCCAAACTTGAATTCTAGTCTTGTGTGATGCATTGTAAAACAATACATTTCTCTTTTGAGTACCATTACAGTTGTAAAAAGGTTTTCACTGGTTCTATTTTTCTACTGTTGCTGAGAAGCATGTAACACTGACTTTACCCTACGTCTAGTTGGCATTTCAAATAAATGGCTTGTATAGAACGTGGTTGTGTGGCTGCTTCCCCTGAGCTGCTGCTGCCTGGCTGCACCACCACCCTGCCCTGCTCACTGCAGACTGCAGTGACTGGGGCCAGGGAAAGGAGCCCAGTGATACAAACAAAGCACCCTCCAAGTGTAAAGGCTTTTGGGAAAAAAGGTGCACAGTAATGCTGTGAACACCAAAGACATGATATAAACCAGTGTGAAAGAGGGATTTGTAATCAGTCATTCTGATCAGGCAGTTAATAAAAATGAAAAGCATTTCAGTGAAGTAGTTCTGTGAGTTCTGGCTGGGGTCTGACTGAGGCCATGCCTTGTGAGAGGCAGGAGGGCTGCTCGGAGCTGGGCCTTGGGATGCAGCCCTGGGTCCAAGGAAGGGTGTGTTCATTCTCTCATCAGAGCAGCTGGAGACGTTCAGTACCCAGCATTAATTCCCAGGTTGCACTTTTCCTGCTGCCTATTCCAGCTGACTGTTCGTTACATCTCTTTCACAGAAGCAAGTGCCTCACTGCTTCAGAGCAATGACTGAAGTTCAGAAGTGGCATCTGGCCCCTTGCCTGGTCTCCCTTGATGTGTGAGAGAGATCAAAATACTGCGAGTTGCATCCTGACACCGAGCGCAGGTGGGTGAGGAGAGGGAGAACTGTGTCGTCCCACATGTTAATTACTGACACCTTCACTCCCACACCCAGGATGAGTTCTGGGAGCTTCCTAAATTAGACAATTCTAACATTTTTTGTTACAGGCTTTCTGTAAGAAAGCACTTTGCAACAGTGCTTCTAAGCCTGCTGCCCTCAGGGGAGAGGATGCCTGATGTCTCTGCTGAGGGGAGGCTTTAGGCTTTGGAAAGGGGGACTGGTGGGGCTGGCTCCCTGCAGGTGACCCTGCTTCAGTACAGGCTCATGGCAAGAATGGGCAGTGCTCATGGTCAGTGCTGGCCCTGTGCTCTGCAACTGAGCCACAGGAATTCCACATCTGAACCCCGCTCTCCTTCCATCACTGCTGTATTTTCTCAAGCACAGCAAGGCTGCTGTTGGGCCATGAAGTGTTTCTGTGCGCCCTGGGGCTTTTCACTGCTGTTTTATTTCCTGTGGAAGACACAATTGCCTTTGGGTGCCCTCTCCCACGCCTTCAGTGAATCACAGAAACTGCACTACGGAGGAAACAGTGACTCTGTCCTCTGAATTGTACTTGCCAGCAGGCTGCAATCCCTTGTTTCACACCTGGGTCACATAGAAACAAAGGTCTAGGAATCCTGGGCTTGACTAGCCCCACTCTGTACCTTGGTTGCTTGGCTAACAGGTCCTCACTGGGCTCCCTCTGGCTGCCTGGATCGTGGATGGAAACAGAACACTACAGCAGCACTGAGAGAAAACAACACAGCACACAGAGAACGATTCTTTTAATTTTTTTATATTGTAGTTAGATGTGCAGTTACAGCTCCTGTAACAGTTGCTACCAAAAAAAGAGCATGTACAATATCCAGAGTAAAATTTAAAAGCAACTAGGAAAGGGCCCTGGGAGTCAGTGACACATTGAGCATGAGCCAGCAGTGCCCTGGCAGCCAGGAGAGGCACCCGTGTCCTGGGGACACCAGGCTCAGCATGGCCAGCCAGGCAAGGGAGGGGACTGTCCCCTCTGCTCTGCACTGGGGCGGCCTCAGCTCGAGTGCTGGGGGCAGCTTTGGGCACCACGATGTAACACCGAGACAGAGCTCTTAGAGAATGTCCAAAGGAGGCCCAGGAGGACGTTGAAGGGCCTGCAACTGAGGGCACTTGGTCTGTTCAGCCTGGAGAGGAGGAGGCTGAGGGGAGACCCCACTGCAGTTACAACTTCCTGTGAGGGGAAGAGGAGGGGCAGACATGGATCTCATCTCTGTGGTGCCCAGTGCAGGGCTCAGGGAAGGGCCTGAAGCTGAGTCAGGGGAGGTTTAGGTTGGATATCAGGGAAAGGTTTTTCACCCAGAGGGTGGCTGGGCACTGGAACAGGCTCCCCAGGGAAGTGGTCACAGCCCCAAGCCTGCCTGAGTTCAAGAAGTGTTTGGACAATGCTTTCAGGCACATGGTGTGACTCTTGGGGTGTCCTGTGCAGGGCAAAGAGTTGGATTTGATGATCCTGAAGGGTCCCTTCCAACTCAGCATATTCTATGTTCTATGAAACAACTCAGCTGAGCATCTACGCTAAACTACTGTTTGAAAATAAAGCAGTCAGAAACAGTTAATAGTGAAAATGATAAAATCTACCTTTGCTTTTCAAAAACCATTAACATGGAAGCAGAATAGTACCCCATGATATAGAAATCCTCAAAAACTAGAACTTTAATGTACGTTTTGGGGTCTAACTATATTAGGCTCCAAATTTACAAAATCTTAATTTTTAACTGCAGCTAAGTGTAGTCTTAAAAGTCAGTGAAACATCTCCTGTCCCATGATTATCACAGTGGTTATAAAAAAACATTCCCTACTGTAGCAAAATACCAGGATGCTGCAGTGTTTTCAGCAATATTTATAAAGTAGAAGAATTTGCTGTAGGCTAGTTTTTAAAATCAAAGCATATAACAAACCCCCCCACACTTAGTTTGTAATTTAGTACCTCCTCCTAGCTATTGTTTATGTCCTGATGAGTGAATGAAGATCATCTGACAAGTTTTGTATGGAAACCATCCCTGTCCAATACTAGAAGTAAGTTTTTTAATGTATAAAACCAGCTATTACAGCCTAAGCTCTGTTTCCCCTTTGTGAGCAGCCCCGGGAGCGCCTCCCCAGCGGGAGCAGGCAGGCAGCAGCGCTGGGATCAGCCCGGCCCGCTGCAGCCCCTGGGGAGCCCCTGAGGAGCAGGGCAGGGACAGGCACCTCCTCGGTGCTGGGGTCTGCACCAGAATCGCCACAGCCCCAGGGGAGGAGACAGAGCCATTCAAGCAGGAAAGCGGGAGCGCCTTCCCGGCCACCGCGGGCAGGGCAGGGCGGAGCCCGGGCGGGTTTAGCTCAGCCACGGCTCCAGAACCCGGCAGGAACCAGGGGAGAGACTAACGGGACACAGCAGGACACACGGCTCGGGTACCAGCCCTCCTCCCCCGGAGACAAGGCCGGCTTTCACAGGAATGCAAAGTCGAGCGGTACTGAAATGCCCCTAACTGCAGGGTAAGGATTTGTTAAGAACATGTGTTAGGTGCTACAAATAAAGGAACTGTAAGACAAAATGATGGTGTTTCTTGGACAGCTGGATTTTGATGAGAAGCCAGAAACTGAAGATGCCTTTTCTGTTTGCCAGTGAGCACTGTTTTCCCAAGTGTCCTGTCGGACCCAAACCCTCTCAGTCTAACTACAGTAGTACTGCATCCTGTTCGTCCGTCGCCTTTTCCGAGACTGGAATTCTTCAAAGAAGTGCTGAATGTCTTCTCTTTTAACCACCTAGGAGAAGCAGTATGAAACCCAAGTTGTGGTACAAGAGCTTAATTAAAGGATCCCCTTTTCTCTCC
Organism: Notiomystis cincta; assembly: GCA_013398075.1. Lineage (NCBI taxonomy): Eukaryota > Metazoa > Chordata > Aves > Passeriformes > Notiomystidae > Notiomystis > Notiomystis cincta. Next base: position 8,077 of record VZRX01008756.1, on the reverse strand, counting down.
ACACATAATATACAAAGCACAGAAAAGCAAACACCCTGAAATTTCTCTGGTACAGCTTTCCTGTTGCCTCAAAGGAGAGGATTAATGCCCAAATTCTACTGCAGACAATACAAACAGGGAAACGAGCTCCCCAGAGGCAGAACAAACACATGGAGCAAAGCTCCCAATGGTATTTTAATGACTTTGACCTCTTGCTTTTACCATCAGAAAATTTAACACAAAGCAAGATTTTCACTAGCTCACTTCAGTCATTCCAATGTAACTATGAGTGGCAATACAGCAAGTCAGCCAACAAAATGCAAGTGTTACTCAATAACAGCATGCAAATTCCTGCAGAAAGACAACTGACAAGGCTGACCATCATAATCAGTCCTTATTCTTCTAAGGGCTTAGATTCAATCTAAGAAAAAACAGAAAAGTTAAGAGCTTTTCTTCCTGAGTATCTCACCTAGAGCAACAGAAGTTTCATTTAAATGTAAGAACTGCTCTCAGTTCCTCGCAGACAGATTTCTGTAAAGTCCCCATTATCTCTCAACAATGTCATTAAGGCATTGTTAAACTACAATGAAATAAGGGATTTCTGATATCTACTGCAGCACCAGCAACTCCAAAAGGCAGGAAAAAACATTACAACAGAGCATCATGGTATTAAGCACCCAGCCCAGAACAGTTCTTTAAAACACATTTTCTGGCAAACAAATTCTGGAAGTTGCAGCTTACCGTTCCCTCATCTGCAAACCTCCTGAGATAGTCAGTCAGTTCTGTCTTTAAATCATTGTATTCTGGATGGCAAAGCAAAGGCAAAGAAAACAAAAACAGTCAGATACCCGGTTTTAGTTTAACACTGGCTCAAGAACATAACTTATTCTACTTCCTCTTGTTATTTGTTAGGTTTACTTCAGACAAACCTAGCTTTGAATTACATTATAAAAATAGTAATAATAATAATAATGTAAACATGAGAAGCCTAATAATTTATGAGGCTAACCTACGTGGTGTGACTGGCTGTTTGGGTTGATTTCAGAGGGAGGTATCGAGATCAGTGAGTGAATCAGTACAATGAACTCAAAGGCTGCTCCTGCTCCCAGCCTCCCCCTGCCAAAGCACGTGTGGCAGTGGTGGAAAGGCCCAGCCTGTAACTCGGGACTGGGACATTGTCCCCACCAGAGTGCAGAGCCCTGGCTGGGAGAGGGAAACACAGCTCCAGGTATAAAACACCTCAGCACTGCCTTGCCACTATGCTCTGCAGCAGAGCTACAGGGGATGCCTGGCTGGCACTCCCCAGCCAACAGGAGATTGCCAAACAAGGGTTAAGATAAATAAGCCAGACAGCAGAAGTTCAAATCAATGTTTAAATATTCAAGGTACAATAAATCACTATCAATACAGTATCTAAGATGTTAACCAGGGTGAATGTTCCCATACCATCTAGTGTCTCACTGTAAATTAAAGTTGTAATGATGGGCCAGAGAGGACCAATCCCGACTGAGGGGTGCAACCTATCATACAGCTGTCTGCATGTTACTTCAAAAAGAGTTTGACACCACACTGCAAGGCCTGATATCAATCTCTTGTGGCAAACTGTTCAGCTAAAGCGTGTTAAGGCAGATTCTAAAAATGAAATTGTATTTACCACAGATGAGTTCCACTTGCTGGACTCTGTTCATGCTGTTAAGGGTGTCCATTAAAGGATCTCTCCTCTCTGTCTCTTGGTCACTGGTACCCTTATTTTCATAAGCCAAGACAGTGTCACATTCATCTGTCAGGAACTGGACTTCAAGCTCTGAATACATTTTCTGGAGAATAAAGTAAAATTTACTTTTATGTGACAAAATTTCTCTAAGGGAGGTGTCTCCCCCAATCCTTTCTGGGTTCAGTATCACAAATAACAATAAAAATAATAAGGTAAATTTGTATCCTGTATTTCAGAATCTCCTCATAACAACTTCCAAAGCAATACTGGATTTAAGCAGCAAAGAAAATACAAACATTTAGAAGCCCTTTTATGCTATAGTAATTCCACAGGATTCAGTGTGAATCTTTATGTGGAGTGAAGGGAGGTTTCAGCATTAAGAATATTTACACAGATTTTATGTAAAGCTTCTCCTCAGTGATTGTCTGGGAGCTTCTCCCTGCCTCTCCCACATCTGTGATGGTAATGAAGAGAACATACATACCAAACAGTCTTCACAAGTGCACAGTTTGCTCCTCCAGTTCGATGGCCAAAAGGTGGCAGTATCTTTTTTTACAAATGGCTTGCTCTGGAGCTCTTTCAGCTTGCAGACTGGCTCCTCACTCTTAGTAACTACCTGGATTAAAATGAGAATGCTCAGCACTGTATAATGCCATTTCAAAGAGACCCTGTTCTTCTTGGCATGTCCTTTTCCTTAGGCAAAATTTTCTTTTGTCTCAAACACGTTTATTTTTATAAACAAACTATATTGCCATCCACATGAGAATTCTGATGTGGTTTCAGCAATTTCCACAGGAAATTTCTGTAGAAATTTACTGCAGTAACTGTAAGTATTTAAGAACTCAGAGCTGGACCATCATGCAAGTGCAGCTACAATTTGTATTAGAACAAAGAGAAGTCAGCTCAGGGCAGTGGCCAGGTGGCTGACAAGAAGGGGCAGGTGTAGCACATCTGCCACCAGACATTACCCCTCCTGAGAGCCCTGCTGCACAGCCTCCTCTGAGCTCCACACAGCCTGCAGCTCTGAAGGGTCAGTGGCTGAAGAGGAACATGGGAACAGACTGAACACAGCACCCCTTCCCTGAGCCTGTACAGAGAGAGGTGGGCTTCACTTCAACTATCAGCAGCGTGAAGATGTGCAGGTCAGAAAAGAAGGCACATTTTACCTCAGGACAGGCAGACCCAGAGCTAGTGGATGGTTCATTGAATTGTTCTGGTTGCTTTTCCTCCTTTGTGTCATGGTGTTCCACTCCACTTTCTTTTTTTATTTCTTTCTTCTGCTCTTCACTTTCCTCTACCTTCAGGACAATCCCTTCATCTTCAAGGGAGTTTGCTTTGGTCAAAGGAGGAACTGGAAGATACATACCCACAAGTGAAAATACTGTACCAGAAAAGGTTCAGGTCACTACAGATTTTCTGCTTCTATTCTAAAACACTCTGCTTCCCAAAATCTCAGCCCTAGGAGAGGGAAGAGGCTATCACAATTTGAGAGCTCTTTACTAAGATGCTTGTCCTTCCTGGCCCCCTTGCTAGCTATCACAGTTTCAGTAACCAACACGTGCTTTTCTGCTGACTGTGACAGTTTTTCATTTTCTCCAAAGACACCTCAAAAACACCATCACAGATTAACTACACTGATCTCTTGTTTATTTAAAACAAGCTTCTGTTTTGATGCCAATTCAAGTATGTGCCCTGTGACAAAGCTGGTTAGAAGGAGGAAAACCAAAAACAGACAAACACCCCATTCTGTACTATTTACATTAGAAGGAAGAGAACTCCAAGTAGCCATCCTTGAAAACACCATTGAAATTCTGGGCACACAAGAGATGGATCAGCAGTTGATACAAGCAGTATTTTTTAGGAGACTATGAGAAATCAGCTCTTTCCAAGAGAGAAATCAAGTCATCTATTTTTTGGGTCCCCAGAGCTGAGAGAGGCCTGGTGTGACCACAGGGAACTTGTATCCTGAGCACAGTCCCAGCCCTACTCAGATTAATGTTAAACATATTCATTTCAGATCACTCTATCATCCATTCTTTGCTGCTCAGAGCCTCTGTAAGAACTGTTTGTCTCACTGCTTCCCTTAGGATGGCTGTTCAGTTCTTTGATCCAGTTTAGAAATTAAATCTTCCTCCATTTTGTGCTAGACATCTTTGATAAAATAACTAAAAGCCAGCACCACAGAATTAAAATTTAAGAATGAAAACTGCTTTTTCTTTTTACACAAGTTACTGCCACTCCACATGTTTCACTGCTGAAGGTGTTTGTCCAATACCATTAATGAGTATCATTTCTCCAACCACTTAAACCCAGTATTATGTCATTAACAAACCATGTATGAGAAATACATGCTCACAAAATACTGGCTCAGATCTCTTAGCTTTCTTTACCTGCTAATTGGGATGCATAAGCCCATAGGAAATGGCAGTGATTCATGCAGGCCTGGCACACCATTTCATGGAAGTCTCCACTTTCAGGGGGAACTGCACCAAGATGCTGTCAGAAAGAAGCAAGCACACAGTAGTGAGGCATCCACTGCAAATTAACAGACTCCACATTTAGAGGAAGGAAAACATCAGCTGCCATCGCATTTTCGGCACAAGCACTCACTCTTGCAATGATAAGCGGAACAACTGAAGACTGGAAAGAGCTGATAAAAAATTCCACAGAAAACTCAAATAATTCTGTTGGTCTACAGCCTTTTATGTCTTCCACATTTCCAGAAATCTCATTTCTAAACAATATTCTGCTAAACTGTTCTAAACACAGGACAGATGAAGATACCTCTGTATGCTGCACATTTTAACTCCTAAATAACTCTTAATGTAAGAGATTGTAAAGTCTCCATATTGATCACATACTGAACTTGAGAAGAATTAAGTCCCAAAGTTGTCCATAAAATGATGAGAACTATTTGGGCAATTAAAAGCACTTAGTGGCTTTCTTCTGAAAAAGCATTCCTGCAAAGCTCACAGCATGCAGCACAACACTCTTCATTCATACACTTAATACCAAAGAAGTTTATCTACAAGAACCCATAATTGGAGCCAATCATCTTTTCTTTTACTCTTTGATCCTGCAGCTTCAAACATGTAATTTCACTTGTGCCCTTCAAGGCACAAGAGGCTGAATCCTTAATGCTTAATCCTTAAGCAGGGCACTCACAACAGGGCTTGGCTGCTTTCAAAAGACTGCCTCCAAGTTTGAAACCAAGAATGAACAGCACAGTCTGTTCCTTGCTACTTAAAGGAATTAAGAGTTTAAAAGGCATTCTTTTGAAGGAATAACTATTCAGGTAGTTGATAATGATGTGCCTCAGTAAGAATCTTTTCCTCACCAATATACTGATTTGAGTTTTCTAATTAAAGTGACAGTTATAAAGTTATTACTGTATTCTGCAGTGGTAACCTTCAAAAAGGTAGGACTCCTCCCAGTATCTTTGACCTGGAGTGGACAGCAGTGCAAGATTAGACTTTCCATGTTCCTTTCCAAAAGCTGAAAACAAATACCTTGGAACTCATGTAACAGTCTCTTTTGAGAACTACAGCAAACTTCCCAGGTGAGAATTACCATACAGACCTAACCAACACCAACTCATTCCTGTGCAAATGGCAGTTCTGCTATTTATAGTTTCCTTACCCTTCCATGGAACCAGTCTTCACAAACTATGCACTGGATCATCTCATCTGGAATCTAGATGAGCAATCATATTATTAGCATTAATAGCAACCTCCAGAATCTTTCACAAGTCTCAAACTGCAGTATTATGCCAATCCTGCTCAGTGAATTGCTTTTCCCTCTCCACCCCTCACAGAGAGCTACCATTAATAAGCAGTTAGTGCTTCATTAGTCAGTTTGCATCCCTCAGGTTCAACAGCACATGTCATTTGTCACATGACTGAGGCTGTGGAAATCCCATTTATTACTACAAAACCAGTTTTCCCAGCAGGGCAAGACTTTTTCACAGAAAGCTGATAAAAGTTAATACACTACTGGTACTCTTCCTCCTATAAAGAGAAATGCATGAACAGACAGCTCAGCAGAAGAAAGATACTGATATTCACACTGTCATCAGGTCTGTGAAAGATGCCAGAACCAAAGTTAACTGGTCACTGTACAGTACAGTAAGAAGTGCTTTGTTATGAAACAACTATTAATGATTTCTTCAGAAATGTTTAGCTGTCTCTGAACTTCAGAGAGGGGAGCTTATAAAATGCTTTTTTTTTTTGTGCTTGAAAGACTTGTGCCTTCCCTGTTCTTTAAAACACCTGACTTCTGTGACTGCAGACAACAATGTGCAAACCAAGTGCTATGTTTTGGTATTTCAGAGAGAAAAGAAGTGTTCTGGCTACCATCAAGGACTGTAGCTAGTGCTGCAGGACAGGACAGACTCTCCCCATCCCAGAAGCCTTGCTGGAGCATTGCTGCAGGCATGGGGAAAGCAGGTTCTGGTCTCTCCTGACACGTGCAACGTGTTTATTCTGCACCAGGCACATTTCTCAAGATGATGATAACCCCATCCCCTAGGGGAACCCTGCAACTTCAGGGAGCTCCAGCACCAGTTTGTCCAAATGATGACTTGTCCTCCTCATCTGTCTCTAAGGCATAAATACACTTTTACCATTACAAAGAATCATAAAGTAATTACTTTATACAACACATGACAACCAATATGGAACATAAGATTTCCTGAAGTGAGATCTTTCTTGCAAAGCAGCTCAGTATCTAACATAAACACCATCTATATGTAATTACTACTGGATTTACTATTTCTTACCTCATCTTCAGGATCAGGATAAGGTCTTTTACATGTACAGTACAATCCGTAGAAATTGTCATTATATTTATTTCCTGAATTCACCTTGCACTTTTCCTAGGAGAAAAGGGGAAAAAGTCTCAATAGACAACACAGTAAAAAACAAAAGGCAGTAAAAATGCAGTTTCTGTTCCCCCTTAATTCCTAAAAGCATCATTATTTTCATCAGCCTGAATAAACAAAAACAAAGATATTCTCCAGACACCTCTGCTCTACACTGAGCAGCAGACAGGGCACATGAGGAATGTAAATTTCTAAAGCAAAGAGGAAAACCAGTCTGCTCACCTTTGTAACAAATGGCAGCTCTGGTGTCAGACAGATTAATGGACAGATGCTGAAGCTCACTTAACCTGTACAATTGATTTTTCACTGAACTGAAGCAGAAGGATCAATCACATGATCCATTTCATTAATTAAAATGAGAAATGGTAACATCTTGTAATTGTCACAGGTGTCTGTGTAGGGATCACTGCTCTGTAACTTGGCTGACTAGCTCTGGATCTCTCTCAATTCTCCCAGAACAACACAGGCATACACAAAACCACTGTCTGCTTCAATGTTTGCACTGCTGTTATCCTGGGAGCACCACTGCAAGCAAGCCAAGCAGCATCCTGTTGCTGCTTCCCAGAAGATTGCCAGATACTTGACAAGTTCAAAATGCCCACCAAGTGTGAAAGTACAGACAGCTTAATACAGTAAAAGACCCTCCCATCAGTAGGCTCTGGTGGCAAAATGTTAGGGCACTAATGCCACCACAAAGGAAAGGGAACTGTCCCTCTGACAGCAGTGCAGCCTTAAATTTTCTTAATGCAACTGCAAAATTGCACCCCAAAAGGTTATTCTGAAACAGCTTAAAACTAACGAGATGTGTTAGTGCAGACACATGACAACCTGCTTCTGGAAGCACGCTGACCATGGATGCAGAACTGCTGCATCCTTTTCTTCCCAGCATTTCCCTCTGGACCCTCAACAGTTTTGTCACCTATGCTAATATTCCCACCTTTTTTAACCTCCTGGGAACACTGGAGGCACCACACGAGTCAGCACTGGCTGAGGCAAGGCACCAACCCCCCAGGAATGTTATTTCGACTCCAAATGTCTGAAACCTGTCTGAACTTACCGGGAGTAACTTGCACTGCAGATTTTTGAACTTGCTATTTCCACAGTCACAGCGGAAATTCCTGGAAAGGAAAACGCGGCGTTTCAGCGTTTACATTAAGTGAGAACACGCTGGGTTTTGCACTCCTAACAATTTCCCGCAGTTTATCGAGAGCCACGGGCGCTGTGAGAGCCCCAGGCCCCCCCGGCCGTACCTCTTGGTGTAGAGCTCGAAGAGGCGGTGGGTGCCGTGGCACTCGTAGCTGCAGGCCAGGCAGATCCCCGCGGGCTCGGCGCCGGGCGGAGTGCAGGTGCTGCAGGCGTACAGAGCCTGCCGCTTCACCGCGCCCTGCGGGACACACCGAGCGGCCGAGGCGTCAGGGGCGCCGCGGCAACACGGGCTGCCGGGGGAACCGGGGCTGACGGGGGAACCGGGGCTGCCCAGGGAACAGGGGCTGCCGGGGGAACCG
>VZRX01008755.1:1610-16223 GCA_013398075.1 Notiomystis cincta | reverse complement strand
TGTCTTCCTCCTCCTCCTCCTCCTCCTCCTGGGTTTTTTTCCCTTTTTTTTCCCCTGCTTTTCTTCAAGTTGATGGAAACTCCTTCGGGAAAGGAGCCCTTGAAAGGAGAAGCCGGGGGAGGGTTTGGCCAGAGGAATCGGAGCCTCGGGAGGACCTGGAATTCTGCCTGGAGAGAGAAGGATTGGGATGTAAAATCCCCGCGGTTCTGCGCGCTGACAGCCGCGGGATTCGCTGCTCATCCCTAGGGAGAAGCCGAAAGAGGCAGGAAAAGCTCCGGGAAAACCTTCAGGAAAACTTTGGGGAAAACCTTCGGGGAATTTTTTGGGAAACGTCTGGGAAAACCTTCGGGAAAACCTCACCTGCTCCTGCTGGACTCGGGGGGGTTTCTCTTCGCAGCGATGGAATTTTCTGGGATGTGAATTTCGGGATTGGGATTTCTCCCGGCGAGCCCGGGCTGGGATGCTCGCGCTTCCTTGGCTCGCGATTCCCGAGAGGGGAGGATGAGGAGCCGTCCCTGGAGCAGCCCCGTTCCAGAGGGAATGGATGGGATGGAGTCCAGGCTGCTCTGAGCGGGGACCCGGCGAGGGAGCGGAGCCGCTCCTGCGGGAACCGGCTTTAAACGCGCTTCGGGGCGCCGAGTGCCGCTAAACCCGGTTTTAAACCCGACTGGGGGGGGCTAGTGAAACCAGTTTTAAAATCGGTTTAGGGGGGCAGAGTAAAACCAGTTTCAAACCCGATTCGGGCGGTACAAGGTGCAGAGTAAAACCGGTTTCAAGCCCGATTCGGGGCGCTGAGTGCCTCTAAAACCGGTTTTAAACCCGATTTGGGGGTGCTCAGTGAAGCCGGTTTCAAGCCTGATTTGGGGGGACAGAGTGAAACCGGTTTCAAGCCCGATTTGGGGGGCTGAGTGTCTTTAAAACCGGTTTTGAACCCGATTTGGGGGGGGCTAGTGAAACCAGTTTTAAAATCGGTTTAGGGGGGCAGAGTAAAACCAGTTTCAAACCCGATTTTGGGGGGCTGAGGGGGCAGAGTAAAACCAGTTTCAAACCCGATTTTGGGGGGCTGAGGGGGCAGAGTAAAACCAGTTTCAAACCCGATTTTGGGGGGCTGAGGGGGCAGAGTAAAACCAGTTTCAAGCCCAAACCGGTTCTAAGGCTGATTTGGAGGGCCGAGTGCCTTTAAAACCGGTTTTGAACCCGATTTGGGGGTGCTCAGTGAAGCCGGTTTCAAGCCTGATTTGGGGGGGCAGAGTGAAACCGGTTTCAAACCCGATTCGGGCGGTACAAGGGGCAGAGTAAAACCGGTTTCAAGCCCGATTTGGGGGGCTGAGTGTCTTTAAAACCGGTTTTGAACCCGATTTGGGGGTGCTCAGTGAAGCCGGTTTCAAGCCTGATTTGGGGGGGCAGAGTGAAACCGGTTTCAAACCCGATTCGGGCGGTACAAGGGGCAGAGTAAAACCAGTTTCAAACCCGATTCGGGCGGTACAAGGGGCAGAGTAAAACCAGTTTCAAACCCGATTCGGGCGGTACAAGGGGCAGAGTAAAACCAGTTTCAAACCCGATTCGGGCGGTACAAGGGGCAGAGTAAAACCAGTTTCAAACCCGATTCGGGCGGTACAAGGGGCAGAGTAAAACCGGTTTCAATCCCAATTTTGGGAGACTGAGCATCTTTAAAACCGGTTCTAAGCCCGGTCTGGGCTCAGAGCAGCCCGTTCCAGAAAGGTTCTAGAAGATCCTTCTCCAAAGGGATCCAGAATTCCCCCAATCCAATCCCAGTTTTTCATGGCCTGAGCGCTGTGACCGCCTTAATCTGGATTATTATTTTTGGGAGAAAATTCTGGTTTTTTATAATTTCTGGAGGATTTCATTTCGGCTGCTTGGACCCTTCGGAAATCTGGAATTTTTTTGGAGACAAATCCAATTTTTTCCTCATTTCTGGAGGATTTTTTTCCGGCTTCTTGGATCCTTCTCACCTGCTTCATTTGGATTTTATTTTTGGGGACAAAAATCCATTTTTTAATCATTTCTGGAGAATTTCGTGCCCAGCTCCTTGGACCTATCTGAAATTTGGAAATTCTTTTTGAGTCAAATCCCATTTTTTTCTCATTTCTGGAGGATTTTGTTTCGGCTGCTTGGATCTTTCTGAAAGTTGGGGTTTTTTTTGAGGACAAATCCTATTTTTGATCATTTCTGGAGAATTTTGTGCCTGGCTGGTTGGACTCATCTGAAATTTGGAATTTTTTTGTAGAAAAATCCAATTTTTTCTTCATTTCTGACAGATTCTGTTCTCAGCTCATTGAACCCATCCAAAATCTGGAATTTTCTTGGTAGAAAACCCCAATTTTTAATAATTTCTTACAGATTCTATTCCCGACTCCTTGAACCCATCCAAAATTTGGAATTTTTTGGTAGGAAAATCCATTTTTTTTCTCATTTCTGACGGATTCTGTTCCCAGCTCTTTGAACCCATTTGAAATCTGCAATTTTTTGATAGAAAACCCCATTTTTCCCTCGTTACCGCCCCTCTCCTCGAACCCATCCCAAACCCGGAATTCCTTGGCGATCCAAATCCTGTTTTTCCCGGAATTCCTTGGCAATCCAAATCCCGTTTTTCCCGGAATTCTGGGCTGGTTCAGCATGAAGGGCCTTTCCTGGCTGCTGCTGGCCTGGCTGCTGGGGCCGCCGCTGGGGCCGCGCTCAGGGGCCGCGCTCCGGAGGCTCGGGAAGGGCAGGAAGGAACCTCCGGAATTCCTCAACGCCACCGCGTCCAACAGTGAAGAGCACAAGGTGGGGTCTGGAATTCCCACTTTTTTTTTCAGGAATGGGAATTTTTTTGGAGAAAAATTAAAAAAAAAATAATAAGGGAGGGAGAAAAAAATGGGTTGAGTTGTTAAATTTTCTTTGAATTTATTAATTTTTTAAAAATTTTATTTGAATTTTATTTTTTCTTAGAATTGGTTGGATTTTAAGAGGATTATCCATTGACTGGGAATCCCAACACCCATGGACAGGCCTGGACTGGAATTTCTCATCCCTTGATCACCTGGGCAGGTTTTCCATGGAATTTGCAAGGACTATGCAACGCCGCATCCACCGATAACCCTGGGCAGGGNGGAGTCCCAACACCCATGGAAAGGCCTGGGCTGGAAGTTTTGTGTCCTCTGATATTCTGGGCACATTTTCCATGAAATTTGAGGGAATTATCCACTGAATGAGAATCCCGACATCCATGGGCAGGCCCGGGGTGGATTTTCTCATTCCCTGATCACCTGGCAGCTTTTCCATGAAATTTGAGGGAATTATCCAAGGACTGAGAATCCCAGCACCTCTGGACAGGCCCGGGCTGGAATTTCTCATTCCCTGATCACCTGGGCAGGTTTTCCATGGAATTTCCAAGGACTGGGAGTCCCAGCATCCATGGATAGATCTGGGCTGGAATTTTTCATTCCCTGATCACCTGGGTGGCTTTTCCCTGAAATTTGAGGGAATTATCCAAGGACTGAGAATCCCAGCACCTCTGGACAGGCCCGGGCTGGAATTTCTCATCCCTTGATCACCTGGGTGGCTTTTCCCTGACATTTGAGGGAACTTTCCAAGGATTGGGAGTCCCAACACCCATGGAAAGATCTGGGCTGGAATTTCTCATCCCTTGATCACCTGGGTGGCTTTTCCCTGACATTTGAGGGAACTTTCCAAGGACTGGGAGTTTCCGTCCCCAGCCCTGTCGCGGTGTCTCCGCAGCTCCCGGCGGCGGCCGAGCCGCGGCTCACGGATCCCCGGCGCACCTGGATCTCCTTCGTGCACCGCCCCGACGACGGAAGCGGCTCCAGGAGGAGATGCAAAGGGAAAGACAAGAAACTGGTGGGATTCCTGCTCCCTGTGATTTCCCTGCTCCTCATCCTCACCGGTCCAGCTTTTCCCGCGTTCCCGGTTTTTTATTTTTTTTGTGTTGGATTTTTCTGGGGTTTTTTGGAGAAATTTCAGCCTTTGGGTTTCAAGAGAGAAAATGTGGGAATTCTGAACCGGCTGCTCTTGGTCTGGGATTTTTTGGGGGGTTTTTGGGGTTGTTTTCCTGCTCAGGAGAGAAACCTCAGTAGGTTTTCCATGGAATTTTAGGGGATTTTCCGAGGAATGGGAGTCACAGCACCCATGGAAAGGCCTGGGCTGGAATTTTCATTCCTTGAGCATCTGGGTGGCTTTTCCATGGATTTTAAGAGGATTTTCCAAGGACTGGGAATCCCAGCACCCATGGAAGACTCTGAGGGACTCTTGGAATCCTCAGCTCTTCCCAATTCCTCAGGGACATCCTTGGTGTCCTCCAAAAATCAGCTGGAACAGCCTGGGCTGGAATTTTTCATTCCCTGATCACCTGGGCAGGTTTTCCATGGAATTTCAGGGGATTATCCACTTTTTTTTTCCTTTTCTTTCCCCCTTCCACTTGCTAAAGTCCAAGCACCCCAAAGAATCAATTAATCAAGGTGTTTTATTTCAAATTAATGAGCTCCCGATCATCTCCAGCCCTTCCTCCCCTTTTCCACCTGCTCCAAGCTTGGACAACTTGGATTCTTTTCACAATTTCCTTCCCTGCAGCTCTCTTGAGGGAGCAGGAATCCTCTGGGAACAAACCCCTTCCTGTCAGTGATGTCCCCTGCAGGATTTTTGCTCCCTCACCGCAAATTCCCGGGTTTTAATCCCGATTTTTCTTTCCTTGGTGTTTTATTTTCTCCTCAGCGTGGCCTGGTTGGGCCTCCAGGACCTCCTGGGCCTCAGGGACCTCCGGGAGCTCCTGGGGCTGAAATCACCAGGGAACTTCTCCTGAGGGAGTTCAAGGAGATTCTGAAAGGTGAGAGATTCTGAAAGGTTAAACGAATTTAAAAGGATATTAAAGGACATTAAAGGCTGTAGGAGCTTTGTTTTGGTGAAGCTCCAGGACAAAGGGAAAGCCTGAAGCTCTCCCCTGGCACAGAAATGTCCCCCTGGTGCTGCCGGGCTTCAATTGAAGGGGAAAGTGCAGAATTCCCATCATATTTTAATGGTTTCACAGGCCAGGACCTTAAATGAAAGTTTGATTCCCTTTTATTGCCCTTTTCCCCTCAGAAACCCTCACAATTTCAGCCCATCCACTCCAGCACCCACTGCTGCTGTCCCTGGAGGAAATTCCATATAGACCAGCCCTTAAATGATGATTTTATTCCATTTATTGCCCTTTTCCCCTCAGAAAACCTCATGATTTTGGCCCACTCACCCCAGCACCCACTGCTGCCGTCCCTGGAGGAAATTCCATATAGACCAGCCCTTAAATGATGATTTTATTCCATTTATTGCCCTTTTCCCCTCAGAAAACCTTACGATTTCAGCCCATCCACCCCAGCACCCACTGCTGCCGTCCCTGGAGGAAATTCCATACAGACCAGAGCTTAAATGAATATTTTATTCCCTTTATTTCCCTTTCCCCTCAGAAGCCATGGAGCACCGGGCCTCCCTGGCCACCTCAGCCCTCCCCAGCCCGCTGCCCCCGCTGCTGTCCCTGGAGGGGATCCCCTCCCGCAGGCGCCTGGAGGAGGCTTTCCACTGCAAGCTCAAGGGCCACGTGGTGGTGGACAAGAAGACCTTGGTGGAGCTCCAGAACTTCCAGTCGGTGAGAAGGAATTCCTCAAAGGTTTGGCTCATCCTGGAAAGTTCCTTCTTGGAGGGAAGATACAAATCCTTGAGGAAGCGTCCCAAGGAGGGACAGGGAGACGGGGAAGGGTCTGGAGGGAGGAGACTCAAGGAGATCCTTTGGCTCTTCCTGAGGGGCTGCTCTGATCCTGCTGGGCTCAGGGAGATGTTCCAGGGTTGGATTTTAGGGGCTGCTCTGATCCTGTGGGACTCAGGGAGATGTTCCAGGGTTGGGTTTGAGGGGCTGCTCTGATCCTGTGGGACTCAGGGAGATGTTCCAGGGTTGGGTTTGAGGGGCTGCTCTGATCCTGCTGGACTCAGGGAGATGTTCCAGGGTTGGATTTTAGGGAAAGGTTCTTCCTCTGGAGGATGCCGGGCACTGCCCAGGATCCCCAGGGAATGGGAATGGCCTTGAGAGCTCCAGGAGGGTTTGGGGTGCTCAGGGTGGGATTTTGGGGTGTCTGGGCAGGGATAGGAGTTGGATCAATGATCCTGTGGGTTCTTCTCCTGGAGCTCCTTCCCTGGAGATCCCAGCTCCAACAAGAGCCAGGTTTGTGTTTGAATTAATGATGGAGGAGCAGCCCAGGGATGGATCCAGGAGCAGCCCAGGGATTTGGGATCCAGGATCAGCCCAGGGATTCAGGCTTCAGGATCAGCCCAGGGATTTGGGATCCAGGGTCAGGAATTATCCAGCCAGCTGGATCTGCTGTTTTTTCAGTGCACACTCTCAGTAAAATTCAGATTGTCAGAGGCAGACAGAAACCACTGGATAAAAATCTGGGAGCCCAAAATTTATATTTTTGTCAGGTGAGCCCGTTGTGATGCTGAAACTCTTCACCCAATTAATTACCTAATTAATATTACCCATCTAATTGAATTATAACCATGTTAGAATTCCAGTTGGGGGTTACAAGTACCAAAATGTAACATTAAATATTAAATTTTTAGTATTAAAACTTGCAGTAAACCCTTCCAGAAGCCAAACAGGCTCTGAATTTGCAGCTTGAATTTTAGGAAAAGTAGGAATTAACCCCCCAAAAATGATTCAATAATTGACTTATTGTGGGGTCACGAAGGCCCTCGGGGAGATTTTGGGAGGCGGCAGGAAGGGTTTGATGAGGGAATGTGACGGGGAAAAATCCTACTGGGAAACTCCTGACGGCTGCAGCGCTGCAGGCAGTGGTTATTCCCTAAATAAGGCGCTTCCCTGGATTTTTCCCAAGTTTTCTACAGCTTGGCTTGGCAGCCAGGCAGGATCAGCCCCGAGGGGCGGGCAGGGCCGGAGGGAGAGCTGCCGCCTCATTAATTAGCAGGGAAAATGAGGCTAATCAAGGCAGCCCAGCAGGGGCAGCGTGGGCTGCTGCTTCCCGTGCCTCAGGGATGGGGTGCTCAGCTCTTCCCAAATTTTTCCTGGCTCGGAGCTGCCGTGGGAGGCTCCGGATGCCAACCTGGGACAAGAAGTGTCTGGTTTTGGCTTGTGCCCTGTGGAAAAGAGAATTCCCTCTGGAATTCGCACGGAGGGAGAGGGAGCTGCTCCTGCAGAGGGGAAGATACCGGATTTAAACTGGCCCAGGAGCACAGAGGGAGAATTCCTCTCCCAACATCCCGCAGGTTTTGTGGGAGCAGCCCAGGGGTGGATTCAGGAGCAGCCCAGGGATTCAGGATCAGTTCAGGGATGGATTCAGGAGCAGCCCGGGGATTCAGGGTTCAGGATTCAGGATTCAGGATTCGAGATTCAGGATCAGCCCAGGAATTCAGGATCAGCCCAGGGATGGATTCAGGATTCAGGATCAGCTCTGGGATTCAGGATTCAGGATGAACTCAGGGATGGATTCGGGATCAACTCAGGGATGAAGTTAGGATCAGCCCAAGGATTCAGGATTCAGAATTCAGGATCAGCCCAGGGGTGGATCCAGGATCAGTTCAGGGATGGATTTGGGATCAGCCCAGGGTTCAGGATTCAGGATCTGGGATCAACCCAGGGATTCAGAATTCAGGGTTCAGGGTTCAGGATCAGCCCAGGGATGGATTTGGGATCAGCCCAGGGATGGATTTGGGATCAGCCCAGGGATTCAGGATTCAGGATTCAGGGTTCAGGGTTCAGGATCAGCTCAGGGATGGATTTGGGATCAGTTCAGGGATGGATTTGGGATCAGCCCAGGCTCAGGGCTCTGCTCTGTGTCCCTCTGCAGCCCCTGGCCAAGGGCGCCTTCCTGCGGGGGACGGGGCTGGACCTGGCCAGCGGCCGCTTCACCGCGCCCGTGGGCGGCATCTACCAGTTCTCAGCCAACGTCCACATCGGTGAGTGCGGGGAGCCCTGACCACGGGGAGCCCTGGGGACCCCTGGGGAACATCTGGAGAACCCTCTGGAAAACCCCTGGAGAACCTCTGGAGAACCCTCTGGAAACCCTGCTGGAGAACCTCTGGAGAACCCCTGGAGAACCCCCTGGGGAACCACTGGAGAACCCCCTGGAGAACCCCTGGGGAACCACTGGAGAACCCTCTGGAGAACCCCTGGGGACCCCTGGAGAACCCCTGGAGAACCCCTGGGGAACCACTGGAGAACNGGGAACCCCTGGAGAACCCCCTGGAGAACCCCTGGAGAACCCCTGGAGAACCCTCTGGGAACCCTCCTGGAGAACCCCCTGGGGAACATCTGGAGAGCTTTTTCCAGTGATGGATCCACCTTGGATCCCCTTTTCAAATCCAATATTCCAGAGGTTCTCCCACTGATGGTTGATGATGGATCCACCTTGGATCCCCTTTTAAAATCCGATATTCCAGAGGTTCTTCCAGAGTTGGATCCACCTTAAATCCGATATTCCAGAGGTCGTCCCAGTGATGGATCCACCTTGGATCCCCTTTCTCAATCCGACATTCCAGAGCTTCTCCCACCTTGGAGCCATTGCCTTTGGCTCCATCAGCTGTGGAGGATCCTTCTGGCACCTCGTGCAGCCCCAAACCCCGAAGCCCCGAGGCTGCTGGTGTCCCTCTGAATCCCAAATCCCGGAATCCATGGAATTTTTTCCCGCTGCTTTTCCCAGACCACAGCGAGCTGAAGAGCAAAGGGCAGCTCCGAGCCCGGGACAACGTCCGGGTGTCGATCTGCATCGAGTCCCTGTGCCACAGATACACGTGAGTCCCTCCAGGGCCAAATCTGGGCCATAATTCCCCTCAAATTTCCCATTATTTCCCAAATTTTCCACCAACTTTGGCTGTTTGAGTTCACCAGAAGTGGATTTTCCTTGAGGAATTCCTGTGGCGTTGCTCAGCAGGGTGTTTTAATTCTGAGTTAATGGATGTGTTATTTTAATTTGGAGTTTTAACCTCTTGGTGTTGATCACCTAAATATTGTTATTATTTATTAGCCCATTGCTATTATTTATTATTCCATGATTATTATTTATTAGCCCATTACTATTATTAGTCTGTTACTATTATTTATTAGTCCATAAAAATCCAGAAATTCATATATCCATATATCCAGAAATCCAGAAATCTGTATATCCATAAATTCATATATCTGTAATCCAGAAATCCATATATCCAGAAATCCAGGGAACTGGGGATTCTGCAGGAAACTGGGAATACTGTGGGGAATTGGGAATTCTGTGGGGAACTGGGAATTCAACTGGGAACTGGGAATTCCCCAGGGAACAGCTCTCCCTGATGCTGGGATGGGTGACGTGAAGCTTTCCCTGGATTTTGAGCAGAAACACAATAATTTAATGATTTTTTTTTGTTGTTTTGGGTTTTTTTTTGGCCTGTGTGTGATCCCTGATGGAAAAACCCTCCCAGGCAGCTGCGGGATTTCTCCTTTTCATCCTCCAAAAAATAAATGGAATTTTTGCTTTGCTGGCCAAAAAATACTCAGGATTGCTGGGATGGAAATGGATCCAGAGGTGGGAACAGAGAGGACAAGACCCTGGAAAAACCTCTGGAAAAAGCTGATTCCCAGCCCTGCCTCCAGCTGAGTTTTGCATACAAAATCCGGAACTCTTTACGGATTTCCCACCTGCGGCGAGGGAAAAGCCACTCCCGTTTTATTTTTAAGGCAGACAAGATCATGGAATTACAGAACAGACCTTAAAGATCTTTAAACACTCCCAAACACCCAAAATTCCAGTGAAAATCCAATTTTTTGGTGCAGCTGGTCCGATTTCCAGGGAAAATCCAGGATAATTTATCCTTCCACTCCCAACTTCTGGGATTTAATCTGTTTTTTTCATATTTTAGGTCCTTGGAAGTCATCGCTGGGCTGGAAAGCAACAGCAAAATCTTCACCATTTACGTCCACGGTTTGCTGCAGCTGCAGGTGAGGCCCTGAAAATCGGGAATTTCCTCTCCAAATCCCTGGGAATGACACGGAATTATTCCTCAGCCAGGCTGGATCCACTCCTGGAGGTGGGGGGAGGATTTAGGAACCTCCTTCCTAAGGTTAAAGGGAGGGAATTCCTCACCCGGGGCAGGATTGGGAGGGAAGAAGTGGATTTGAGTTTCCCATTTGGAATTTAAGGCATGGGAAGAAAATTCCCTGGGAGGAATATTAAATATTTCTATTAAATTTCCAATAGAAATATTTTCCTCACTCCTCTGGCATTGCCCAGATGGATTTCCCACCTCGTGGGAGTGGGGATCTGAAATGACCTCACCCAAAAAAGTTCAGGAAGGATAAAAACCCCACAAAAGCTCAATAAATGTCACAAAATCCCAGAAAACTCCACAAAATTCCATATAACCCCCCAAAAAACCCCACAAAACTCCACTAAACCTCATAAAACCCCTCAAAACCCTACAAAACTCCACAAAACCCCACAAAACCCCAATAAACCCCACAAAATTCAACAAAACCCCTACAAAACCCCATAAAACCCCCCAAAACCCCACAAAACTCCAAAATACCTCACAAACCCCCACAAAACTCCACAAAACCCCTACAAAACCTCATAAAACCCCACAAAAACCCACAAAACTCCACAAAAGCTCACAAAACCACACAAAACTCCACAGAACTCCACAAAACCCCCCCAAAAACTCCACAAAACCCTAATAAATCCCATAAAATTCCACAAAACCCCCAAAAACCACACACAACCCCCCCAAAACCCCATAAAACCCCACAAAACTCCACCCAATTCCTTCCACCCCACCAGCTCCCATCCCGGGAGCCGCAGCGCGGAATTCCCGCGGGAGAACCGGGATTTTTCCCGCGGTTTTCCCTCCGGGATCCCCCCTTTCCCGTGGTTCCCCACAGGCCGGGCAGTACGCTTCCATCTTCGTGGACAACGGCACCGGCGCCGCCGTCACCATCCAGAACGGCTCCGATTTCATGGGAATGCTGATGGGAGCGTAGCGGGAAGGACGGGAATTCCGAGGCTCGGATTTCGGATGGAAAACGGAGGGAAAAAGTCCCGATGGGAATTCCAAGGCTCAGATTTTGGACGGAAAACGGTGGGAGAAAATCCAGATGGGAATTCCAAGGCTCAGATTTCGGACGGAAAACAGAGGATAAAAAACCCCAACCCAACCAAACCAAAAACCCAACTCGGACCTTGAAACCTCTTCCCATCCCAAAAAAATCACGCTTTGCTTCCCAAGGTTCTTCCAGCAGGAATGATTCTTTTTTTTTTGGAGACTTTTAATATTTAATTTGTGCTTCAGCGGATGCTCACGGCGCTGTAATTTGAATTTTGTTGTCACCGCGGAAATTTGTAACCAGCACGTTTTAGTAATAATTTTTTTAACGATTTGTTGTTTTTTTGGAGGGGGTGTTTGGGTTTGGAAATGAAGGATTGAGATGGGAAAGGAGAGAAATAAATTGGTGACTCTGTTTTGTGTGGCGGGGTGGGATAAGGATTTTCCAGAAAAATTGATTTTCCATGGAATTAGAAATGGTCGGGATCCTCTCCCAGGTTCAGAATCAGAAATATTTAATCAGGAATATTCAGCATAAGAAGGATTGAGATAGGAAAGAACAGAAATAACTCAGTGACTCTGTTCTCTGTGTGGGGTGGGACAAGGATTTTCCAGCCAAGCCGATTTTCCATGGAATTAGAAAAGGTCAGGATCTTCTCAGGGGTTCAAAAGTGGATCTTTTATTGGAAAGACGCAGAATATGAAAGGATTGAGATGGGAAAGGACAGAAATAAATTGGTAACTCCATTCTGTGTGGTGGGATGGAAGAGGATGAGGATTTTCCAGGCAAACTGATTTTCCATGGAATTAGAAAAAATGGTCGGGATCCCATCCCAGGTTTTGGATTTTTGGGTGCAAAAGGAAAAGTTCAACACCGAGTTTGGCCCAGAGCTCCCAGCCACCCTCTCCTTTTGAGTAAAAGGGAGATGAGAATCCATGGAATTGAATTTCATGGAATTCTTGGGATTAAACCTCCCTCGGTTCATTTCCTGACGAGACAAACCCATCCCAAAACAGAGCTCAGGGCTTCCCAGATTCCCCAAAAACTGGGCTCTGGCCACTCAGGGATATTTTCCAGGGAATCAGGGACTGGAGCTGCGTGTGGGGCCCTCAGAAGTTGGGGAATTATCTCGACATTCCCATTTTTTTTCCAGGAGCTGTTTTCCTTTCCTCCCCCGTGTCCATGTCCCTGCTGCCACCAGCCCCGGCTCTTTTGTCACTTTGATCTGCACATCAAAGAGCGGGAGGGGACCTCGGTCACGGGAGATTGGATTTCCCGAGGAAAAATCCTTGGAAAAGGGAAAATAAAACTGGGAAAGGAGAAGTGAGACATGAAAACGAGAGGAGGGATGGAGAGGGGGTGGCTGTGGTTGTTATCCCGGGATATTTTGGGAGGTTTTCCGCTCTGTCCCCAAGGACTGGGACAAAATTCCGGGGCTGGAATCTCACTTTTATCCCTGGGTTTGGCTTGGACTGGGCAAGATCCATGGGAACATCCAAGGGGGTGGATTTGGGATCCAGATCCCTGTCCTGGCACTTCCGGACATTCTGTGTCCGAATCCAGGTGGATTTTGGGGAGTTCAGAGTTTTCTGTGTCCAAATCCAGGTGGATTTGGGGCAGTTTGGAATTGGGAGTTTGGGGAATTTCTGTGTCCAAATCCAGGTGGGTTTTGGGGAGTTTGGGATTTCTGTGCCCAAATTCACATGGATTTTGGGGGAGTTTGGAATTTCTGCGCCCAAATCCAGGTGGATTTCGGGGAGTCAGGACCCGATTCCTTCCACCCCATCCCTAAGGAGCAGCTCCCAAACCTCGGGACGTTGAGAAACTTTCGGGAATCTCCTCCCTTTTTCCATCTCTTCCACCGAAGCCCGCCAGGCCGGGCACGGAGCCAGGACACGCCAGGAATGAAAGAACGATCCCAATTTTCCCCGGGAGAGCTGATTCCCTTCAAACCATCCCTCCCCGTCCTCGTAAACAACTTTAATTCCCCCGCAGGCGCCACGTCCCTGCCCCGGCTCATCCCGGGGATGGGGCTCGCCTGGCTGAGCTGGAGCCGGGATTTTTCCTCCCTTTCTCCACCTGTCAATCCCGGGAATTCTCCTCCAGCCTTATCTGGCAGGAATTCGCCTTTCAGCGCCTGTCTGGGCTGCGGGTGCTGAGGCGAGACGGGAGCTTTTAACGCCCCCGTTCCCGGAGTTTTGTTTTCCTGGCTCGGGATTCCTTGGGAGCGGCGCGATTTCTCCGGGATCGGCCCCGCGGGTGTGGAAAAGGGATGGGTTGGGAAGGGGGAGAAGAAAAAAAGGTGCTCCCGGTGCCCAGCGCCCGATTTTGGGGCTGTTCCAGCTGAATTTTGCACCCTTAAAATCTAAAAAATAAAAGGAGGGAAACGGGGAAAGGGGAGAATTTGGGAATGAGGGGAAATATTCCCGAGGGAAGGATCCGTGTGAAGGGATTAAGGGCAGAAATCCCATCCCGAGGTTTGTAAGAGCCTGGAGAGGGATTGAGCTGCAGGACACAGGGAATGGGCTCGGGATGCCACAGGGGAAGTTTAGGTGGGATAGAGGGGAAAAGTGGAAAAAATTCCTTCCTGTGAGGGTGGGGAGACCCTGGGGTGAAATTCCCAGAGAATTTATGGATGTCTCGTCCCTGGAAGTGTCCAAGGCCAGGCTGGAGGAACCTGGGAGAGTGGAAAATGTCCCTGCCCATGGATGGGGTGGGAATGGGATGGGATTTAAAACCCTTGCAACCCAAACTCCTCAGGAAATTCAGGAACTCCTCAGCAAAATCAGGAATTCATCAGCAAATTCCAGAAAAAAGGGCAAAACTGTGGAGAGGGAACCTCTCCCTTTCCCTTTCCCTCTTTTTTCCCCCTTTTTTCCCTTCCCCCCCCCTTTTTCCCCCTTTCCTTCCCTTTTCCCTTTCCCTTTTCCCTTTTCCCACTCATCCCATCCCACCCCATCCACGCTCAGGGACAATTCCCACCATCCCAGGCAGCTCCAGCCTGGCCTTGGACACTTCCAGGGATTCTCGGCTCTTCCAGACGGGAATGAGCAGAGGGCGGATGCTGAGGGTGACTTTTCCTGAGGGATCCAGGATTTTTGGCATTAACGAGGCTGGAATTGTCCCTCTCATGATTCCCAAGGCTATTCCCAGAAGAATTCCACCCTCTGGAATGGGAGGTGAGGAGCAGAGCCCAGAGAAAATTGGTGGAATTCTCAAACTGGGGGGACAGCGACAATTTAGGGAAAAACAGGATTTTAAAGGGATCAGGATTGGGGTTTGAGTCACTGGTTGTTACTGGTTTTACTGGGGCCAAACCCCTGGAATTCCCACTCTGCCTTTGCCATGGAATTGTTCATTTTTTGGGAAGAATTTTCTTCCCGTGATTTTTACCTGCTGTAAAAACAAAGAGGGGAAATAAACCCCAAACCCTTCATCCTTAGAGGTGAAATCCCAGAGCTAAATCCATAAAAATCCCCCCAACCCTGGGAAAAGTGGGACAAACCCCCCTTTCCCAAACTTCCAGCCCCTTTTTCCAT
>VZRX01008754.1:8052-29264 GCA_013398075.1 Notiomystis cincta | reverse complement strand
GTGCCGCCGCTGCTCTGCCCCGGCCGGGCGGCCGCGCCGGCTCCTCCTCGCCGGGCTCGGCCAAGTCGGCCAGAGGAGGAGGCTCTTTGGGAGAACTGTGCAAATCGCTGCTTTTCCAGGCCTCGGCGCCGTCGTCGCTCGCGGCGCGCTCGGAGATGTGGGAGATGAACTCGGCCGTCTGCAGGCTGCCGGCCTTTCTGCCCCAGGCCGCGGCCTCCCCCGAGCCCCGGCCCTCCCTGTCCTTCACCTCGATCAGGAACCCGTTGTTCTCACTCGGTAACGTGTCCACGGTCGAGGCGCTTTTCAGAATATTCCCTTTTTTCCGGTCCAGAGGGAAGGTCTGGTAGCACTTTTTGAGATCAGGGGAAGTCTGGACTCCTGTGCTCTTGGTGACGTTGGGGATGGACCTGCGGGCGGGCACCGTCATGTACTTGCGATAGGCTGTCTTGTAGGAGATGGCCTTGGCCTCCTTCTTGTCGGGGTCCTGCGTGGAGGAGGTGGAGAGCTGCTTGTCCCTCTGCTCGTTCTGGGCCTCGCAGATATCCTTAAACCTCACCTGGAGGGCTTTGTTCCGTTTCTTGATCTGCCGGTTGGGATCCAGCGCGTATTTCATCTCCAGCGCCAGGGAAGCCGCGGGCTCGACGTCGCTGTCCGAGGCGGTGAGTAAGCATTTGCTGGGCTCCTTACTCACCATGATGCCTGCAGCCAAAAACAGTGCAGAAAGCCTCAAGTTACAACAGAAATGTTACTCCTTGCCCCGAGGTTTTTGCAATATTTGAGCCACGTTCTGTGATCCTGCGACTCGCGAGCGACGCGCTCGACTCTGTCGAGTCGCAGCCCTTGGTGATTTTCTGGAGATTTGTACCTTAACTGCGCTTTTTATCTCGATCTGCTGTGGACACCTGCTCCCCAGGGAGGAGGGTTCCTGGCACCAGAAGTTCTTCCACACCTATTTTCCCAGGACAGCACCGTGGCTGTCATGCCAGGGCTTCCCAGGAAGCAATTTCCTTCAGGAATATGTGCTCCCAGGAAGCCAGTCCTCTGAATTTACCTGATAATTAGTAAAAACTACAGGGAAAATGAAAACCAAATATCTTTGTCCAAATGAAGAAAAGTTTCGAGCTCTGCCCACCCTTAATTCCCCTTTAATGCAAATGTTTAGTAGCAAGAAGTGTCAAATTGGCATTATTTTTAGAGTGTGCTTGCTTACCAAACACATTTCTGCTGTGTAATGTATTCAGCGTTCTTTGCAAGAAATTAATTGGTCGTTAGAGGTGTCATTATTTGGATTTTTATAAAAAATTACCTCAAGGCTAAAACTAAATACAGATTAATTATTATTAGCAACTGGTTGGTAGTGCTGGGTGCGTAAAATTTATGAACTAGGGAAGTTTTGGAGGAAGTCAGCAGTGCATCAATTAAGGTTTTGCTTCAAATGCAAAACAACTCATCCTTTCCTAGAAGCAGTAATAGGCCTTTATGATACAGCTGCTTATCCCAAAAGATCCTAAAGCACTAAAAAACCTCCAAACCTGTGATGATTCACAGAAATTACTTAATCTGCCCCTGAAATTTAAGCCCCTCCTCAAGGAGGAGAAGATGCCAACTGCTTAATGCAGCACATACCCCAAAAAAACCCCCAAACCCCAGTGGCTGTACAAACCATAGGGGATCTGGAGTAGCTGCATAATTAAGATTTCATTTTTACACCTCATTTGAAGTTGTAATTTTTACTTTCCCCTTGCACAAATTTCTCCCTGAGACTTGCTGAATTACCATATTCCCACTTAATCCAAATATTCTGCATATATCTCCTATTTAAACCCTCAGAGAGACTCAGGAGTACAATGTAAAACAAGTAAAGGGACTTTCAGGTGTACTTGAAATATGTTTTTAATTAGAATTCCTTTGTCTATTTAATAAAATACGTGAGACTCTTGAAAAGTTAAGTGCAATAATAGCATCTGTTTTAGAAAGCCAACTCAGGCACACAAGGGAGTGAATCCTTGACTAGTCTATATTTAGTTTTAAAGTTTTTTTTTAATGGGGAAATCATTTTCAGTGGAAAACTGAATGTTTATGAGGTTTAAAAGTAAAAGTAACGCTTCCCTAAAGATACACACAGATGTTCATGGCACAGAATCCAAGGTTGGACTTTTGGGTCAAAAATCTCATGAAAACGTCAGTATTTAATGTTTTTTTCATGTTTTAATTCCCTGGCCCCGGTAATTTGTGAACAAGGAACTGAAATATTCCAGAATCCCCCTAGTTTGCCTTTTTCTGTCTGACTTGTAATGCTCAGGGAGTGGTGAGAGAGCTGCAGTCAGTGGAGAAGGGGCAAAAGTTTTTCTGTGACTCTGATGTAGTACAAAGTCTGCAGAAGAAGCAAAAAGAAGGGGAAATTCAGGACAAAAACTTTAAAATAATGGAACCTGAGATTGCCAGATCCCAGTTTTCAGCTAGAGATTTTATATATCCAAGCCTAGGATCTGATACCAAGGTGACCAAGTCCCTGTTTTGGGGGAAAAGAGAGAATAAAATGGAAATTCGAAGGGGGAGTCTGAAGATAAAATTAGAGTAGGGTGGTAAGATCAGTCATCCCTGTGCCCTTAACACATGAGGTACAAACAGGGACAGATTTTGAGGGGAATGAATCAACTATATTTGAATGTCAGGAATTTTTCTTCCAGTTGAAACCCTAAAAAAGAAGGATTGTGGGGGAACAGCACAACCTGTGTCCTGTCCTGGCTGCTCTGGGCTGTAGTTTAATTGTAATTGTGTTTGTGAGCGAAATGATGCCTTTATTTGAGGGACATTCTGCAAAAAGAGCAAGTAGGGAGTACATCCATCCATCCTTTTGTCTTCCTAGGGCTGGAATTTGGGAATGTTTCAGTGAAAAAAGTGCTGGGTAAGATACAAACCCAGTCCTTTAGCTGGCAACTGGACCACATCTACTGTAAAAAACTGCTGTTAAACCCCCAAACTCTGCACTGTAGAACTGCTGGAAGCAAATTTTCCACAACAGTCTGGTAAATGAATGAGTTGACCAAAAAACCCCTAAATCCAAGAGCACAACAGCCATTACAGCCATTAGTTTCAAATCTGCCTGCGGGAGTTCCTGAGCTACCAAGAAATTGTGGCAAAAATGAAACGTTGCATTCACAGAGATGTGAAATACTCAGTAATTGTGTCTGAAAAAAACACGTTTTTATCCAAAAAGGCTACAAAAATTGGCTGTTAGCTCTGAAAGTCACCCTTTAGAACCATCTCTTAGGATTCCTTGGAGTTGTCAAAGTGAGTTTTTGGGCACTTGGGTATTTGACAGCAGGATCCATTAACATGCAATTTATTTTCAAATATTGGCTTGATATTTCATTAATGTCTGTGACCTGTCTGAATTTCCAGATTCTTTCACCTCCCACTCGAATCCCATCATTTCTGGGGGGGCTGCTGGGTTTCTCTGGGATGATTTCACATGGAATTAATGGAGTCCATAACCCAGCAGAAACCAGGAGTCTGGAGAGATCCTCCAGAGCAGATAAATGGGGAACTTCATTCTGCAGTTAATTTTAAGCGTGTCTTTAATAGCCAATAAATTGATTCTTCACCAAATTGCTTGTCTCCCTTTCCCAACTGCACAGGCCTGATTGATTTAGCTGATCCAGAGTTTTCTATTCCCACTAGTAGCTTGGAGTAATAATTTCAGAGAGATCTGTGATTAAGAATGACAACAACCAAAAGAACTCGATTTTTTTTTGAAGCCTCTCTCGGATCCCGGTGGCTCCGAGGGGAACTCTCCGTGCTCAGCTGATAAAAGAACAGTTGAGCAAAGAGTCAATTGTGAGTTAAACACTTCACAGGGAAGACTTTACAGGATATTTCTTGGTCTGTTTCAGTTTTGGTTTGGATAAAGCGTTGCCTTCAATTTTGGCTTTTTTAGGCACCGCCACGGCATCGTCTCTGTGGGATTTTTGGATACTTTAGGAAACGACTGAGCTGGAGTTTCTCAGTTTATGGCTCGTGATGTCAGGGGGGTAATAAAGCCTTTGAATTCGAATTTTAGTTGCAGATGCCAATTACATGCAGATAATAGAGTTCAACTTTTCATCTGTACTTGCTCCAAACAAAGAGATGATTTGCTAAACTAAATATTTAAGTAATCACAAGCTTAGTTTTTCAGTTTTTAGCCTTGATTTGTTTATAAACTTGTGGCTGGTTACCCTTAAGCAGCATCCCTCTATGTTTGAACATGGAAATAAACTATTAAATAATAATAATGATAACTAAAAAGTGATGCACAGGGGAGCTTGAAGTCGGTATAAAATCTTCAGGGTAATTATGGAAACCACCAGGTAGGTGGCACAAATCTTGGCAGGACCTTCACTCTGCATCCCAAAGTCTGCAGAGTCACTGCTCTGTGAGGAGAATTACAGCGTGGAATTTGCAGACTGATTGGTTAATGAGGGGAGAGGAGATTTGGAGCTCACCTTGTAATTTCCATTTTATCTCTGTCAGTTTTATGACACAGAAGCAGATTCAGGATGTGTTAATAGGCAGAGTGGGCTTAAACTTTGCAGATTCCAGATGCAGATGAAAGGCACAGATTTCAGTCCTCGGGTTTCCAGAGCAAGTGAAGGCTTTGGAGATGCAGCTGGAAACATCTGTGCACGTATTAGGAGCATGCAGGATTTTGTGGATGGATGGATTGGCTTAAAATAATACAAGGAATTGCAAATAATTGGCTTTTTGCATGGAAAGTGAGAAGTGATCTGCAGCATCTAAATATTTCTAGGCTGGACATTCTCCTGAGAAATCCCCACTGCCTCAGATGTAATTTTTATATGCCTAAATATCACCTTAAACCACTTACTTTTCAAAAACTGTTTGATGTCTTTAAGTCATAAGTGTATCCATGGAATATTCATCCAATTGTACTGTTAAAAATAAAGAGCAGAAAGAAACTCGAATTTACTTCATAGAAACAAATCCAGTATAGAAATCTGATGTTAATTCTAAATCTCCCATACGTTTTGACTCCGTTAAATGAGTATTTTTATTCTTCTCAAAGGAATCTAATTGTTAACTAGCTGACAGCTTTGTTATGTTAGAAACTTAAAAATTATATAGTGTCATCCTAAAAGTAATGTCCAGTAAAGAAGACTGTCATGATAAAAATGCTGGAAAATATGAATTATCTCAGGCAGTTATTAATTATAGAAGTTGTTTGCAGAAACTTTGCCTATGTTAGGAATTTTTGGAGAGTCTTAATACAAAAGGGCTGAGGATAAATTCTGATTTCCAGATAAAGCTGAGGGTTGCAAGTATTGCCATTTTTTAGGGGCTAAAAAGTACTGATGAGAATTATTAAGAAAACTGATGGGGTAGCCCAGCCTGTCTTCATTTCATCACAAAATTGTTCATGTAGAATAACAGAGTTAGCAGTGCTGCTAAATGTCAAACCAGTATTTTTTTTAACTCTGTTTTGAAACCCTGAGGCACTGAACTTGAATTTTCTCTCTCATGAACTTCCTTATTTATTGCTCAATACCAAAGCCATCCTTACTCTGCTGCATTTCCAAGTGCCTTGGAAGTCTTGCTCTGGAATAAGCAGGATCCTGTGGCATTGGATTTGTTTTTTCCCCCCTCCCATGCATTGGCAGGCTCTGTAAGAATGATGTATAAAATCACAGCTAATGGCTGAGATACCAAATAAATGCCTTTAAATGCTCTTGTGAGCTTCAGCTTCAGAACTAAGTGGCAACAAATAAAATGTACGATTTAATAAGCCTGGAGACTTTTAGATAAAACAGGAATCTACTGGAGGATAAAGTACTTAAAATTTTCCTTACAAGCCAAGCCAGTTTTCCTGAATGCAGCTGGTAGAGGCAATTTTCTTTAATTTTGACATCTCTACTATGCTTTCTGAACACAAATTTTAATAATACTTAGGTTTTGTTGCTTCCTATATTGTTCCACGCATAAAATTAAAAGGAATCCATTCAATGTGATAAAATTCTGGAAAATAAGGGTTATTTTCCCCATAACAGAATTTTGCAAGGAATAGCACCATTACCAGGAGATTTGCACTTGCACTAAAACCAGCACAGACTTATGGGGTGAGTTAATAACTATTAACTCCCCAGTGGAACAAATGCAATGTCACAAGATACTCCCTGTGAATTCAGAGTGTTCTGATCTCAAACATTTGCTGGGATTTAGTGTACTGGAAAAAAAAATAATGTCACTGTTAAGGGAGCACTGCTGATTTTTCTCCCTGTGCTCTGCAGCTCTGGCTCCGAGGACAAGAGGAGGGAAGGTTTCTGTAGTGTTATTTTGCCATGTAAATCTGGGCAAGGCTTTGTCCCTGCTCCAGAGGGAGGAGGAGGAGCAGGATGCTGCTGAGGATGGGTTGCTAGGAGAATCCCTAATAGTTCTGCTCACACTGCTGGCTTGCAGGAGTCCAACAGGACTTGCACTGGAAGGCTTCTTCATTTTTATGGGACTTTCTGGTAAATAATTTAAAGGGTAAGCTGTTAAAAACAAGGGTTTAGAGGCAGTTCTTTATTGGCATTACTGTTGGATACTAAGTTTTAATTGTTCTTAGCTGACGTGGATAGGTTTTGTGGGTGTTTAAGGAAAGAAAAAAACCAGGCAAATGATGGGGGAAAGCAGTTCTGCTCTTCAGCTTTGACCATCAGGGTTGTAAAACTGTCAGAGCTCTGCAGAGAGGGATCTGAGTGCTGAGAACACAGAATCCTGCATTGGTTTGGGTTGGAAAGGACCTTAAAGATCATCTCATTTCACCCTGCCGTGGGCAGGGACACCTCCCACCATCCCAGGGCGCTCCAAGCCCTGTCCAGCCTGGCCTTGGACACTTCAGGGATGGCCAGACTGTGAGCACCAACAGGAACTGCAGCTGGTTTTGTTCTCTTGTCATA
This sequence comes from Notiomystis cincta, assembly GCA_013398075.1. NCBI lineage: Eukaryota > Metazoa > Chordata > Aves > Passeriformes > Notiomystidae > Notiomystis > Notiomystis cincta. The sequence continues at coordinate 22,326 of VZRX01008754.1, read as the reverse complement.
GATTTTCAAGCAAGAGGAGAAAAGAGATGAGCAGGTCCAGCTCGAGGCTTCGATCCTGCATCCTGAATTTTGCTGTGCAGATCAGAGCATTCCCCTGGGAATGCAGGTGACCCCATCGTGCTGGGGCTCCCGACAAATGGGAGATGACAGAGGGACTTTCCTGGGGTCAGCTCTTCCTGCTTGGATCAGGGCTCCAGGCAGACAAGCCTGGGAGGGTGTGAAGTGGTGTTAAACAACTCAGCTGGGTCATTTAGGTCTAAACCCTGACATCATTAGCAGGATGTTAATGAGGATCTGTCTAGATGTGTTTCTGTACTCCACGCTGGCAGCAGTCACTACCAGATAAGAGCTGTGTCATTTTTCACCTTCTTGAGGACACATTGCTGAAGTTTCTGGTTTCAGGCAGGTTCTGGTTCTGCTGGAATTGTGAATTATCCGTGTGCAGGTGGATCTGAGCGTGCTGATGTTGGGGAAATCGCACAGATCAGTCCGACTCCTGCTAGAGCATTGTACAAAAATTACCATTATTTACCCAAAAAGAGTTGTAGTAGAGCAAAAAGCTTCGGTTGCCAGGGGGAATTACAGTCCCTAAATCTGCAAAGCTTCCTCAGAGCTGCATCGAAGATGCTTTTGAAATACTGGGAAGGAAGAGCCAAAGTCTTGTGTGAGGGGAAGTTGTCTTAAACTCCCCAAATCCCAGGTTCTCTTCAAACAGGAGGACTCTGGGAGAGGGCTGATGGAAATGGATCATTCCAGGGACCACAGTTTAGGTGCCATGTGGGAAAGAACTACGTGGGGAATGAAGAGGGAAGCAAAACCAGTGTGGAGTTGCTGAATACGTCACTCCCAGGTTTTGTAGACCTGGGATAATGTGGAATAAGATCTTAAAATAAACCTGGTGTCCCTGCCCGTGGCAGAAGTTGGAATGAGATGATCCTTAACGTCTTTCCAACCCAAACCACTCTGTGATGCTGGATTTTAGGATGGGTTGTTTGTGATAGGGATGATTAAGGAAGTTTATTAAAGTAATTAAAGACTCTCTCAAGGATATTTTTTGGCTGGAGAAAGGCACCACAACTGGCCACCAGAGAGACAGTTTGCATCACTTTTCTCGTGGCTTTGTGTGCTTTTAGCACAAACTGTGAATGCAGGAACGTGCCAGGTTCCTCTCACCAACTTGCTCAACTACCTAAACCACACGGATTCCTCTGGAATTCAGCAGCTTCAGCTCAGTCTCCAGAAGGGATCAGTGTTATCACTGTTACCAGGCAGTTCAAGCATAATTTCTGCTGAATTACTCTCTCCAGCAGTGGGATGTTTTATCTGTCTCTTTGTCAGCTCCACAGAGATATCGCTGTGTTTTATTTGCCGATGGCCTTGATACACAAAAATGTATTCAGCTGATCCACGAGTTAAATTTCTCTACTCGTGGATATCTCCTCGTTCATTTCTCTTCTCAATTTGCAGGAGACAGTAATGAATACAATAGCAACCAATTACTAATGCTTGGAAGGAGACTTCGAGCTTGTTGGAGATTTTGTACTTATTCGTAGATAAATACACCAAAATTAGAGATTTTACTGAATTCCCTCTTCTTCCTTCTCCCAAGAAGCAACTGACTGGACCAAAACTACTTGTCGTGTTATTAACTTTTAAAATAGTCCTGAATTCACACACCTGCTTAGATGAGTTTGTAGTGGGCATCAGAGAGCCTCTGTTGCAGATTTTAAAAAGTCATTTACACCATGGCTGGGCTTTATAAGCTTCGACCTCACCAAAATTGTTCCAAGCAATGTGATCACAACCTTGACATGAGAATTGGGAAAAAAAATGGAAGAGGAGAGAAGGGCAGCTGTAAAACAAGCAGGGAAGGTGGGCAAGAGCACAAAACAAGTAAATCCTTTTTTTTTTTGTGAGCTTGTGACAATTCCTCCTCACTCAGACCAGATGGAAAGAGCTTCCTCTGCTTTTGTTTTTAAACTGGTTTAATTTGGTAACTACGTGGGCTTTATTTATAGGTTTGCTACAGCAATCATGGGCAGGCAAAAATAACAGCAGCAACCTGCTTCTCTTCCCTGTGGATGTCACAAACACGAGTTCAGGTTTGTGAGATGTTTGAACAATTATTTTTGATATGAGCTGAGTCTCAGACCAGCTATCAGCAACTCTGGGGGGTGTGACATGGTGGAGCTCCAGCACTTCCCTGCCAGGACTGAAATCCTCTGTAATGATTTAGAAGTTCAGGTCTGCACCTAAGCATGGCAGGACTTGAAGGCCTTCAGTGTTTTGAATCCATCTCTTTTTCATTCAGACTTTGAAAATGGCCCTTACTCCTCTACACTCCTCTCTATCAAACCCAGTGGATTTAGCTGGAAAAAGTGGAATAAAGCCAGGCTTGGTGTCTTGTGCCACTAAAGAGGGAGAAAAACAGGCAAAGAGGACACCAAAAGTCGTTGTTTGATCACTGAATTGTTATTTTTACACCTGATTCTCTTTGCCTGTGAGCCTTGTGCTGGGATGTCTGAATGGGAAGCACTTTTCAGGCACTGATCACCCTGACACCGAGCTGGGCAAAAGCATGAACAGGGTGAACTGTTCTCAGGAGCATTAAGGGATCACTTTTCTGCCTGAACGTAGTAAAATTGGAGTAAATAGCCTTCAAGTGGGGATGTGCCACTACAATAAGACAATTCTCTGAGCACATTCTGCGTGGTCAATAACAATTTAAAATTGAGTGTCAATACCCAGGGAGTGTGTGTTCTCACCTGTGTGTGTTCAGAGGTTATATAGGATTTTCTAAGCAAGCACCAGTTTTCAGAAGGCTGAATGTGGAACTCCTACTGAATTTATCACTCTTGAGATGATGTTTTTCCCCTTAAAATATGCTCATGATTTCATTTTCATAAAGCCTATTTAATTTGTTATCTGATTAGTAAAAATACAAGGGAGTACTGGGCTATAAAATAGATTTGTTGCTTACATGTTTTTTAATATCTTAGACAAATTTTCAGCAGTTCTTTAAACAGTGCCTGTCATAAAGCAGAATATAAGAGCTTTTTATTAATAGATAGTTCGGATAATCACGTGAATTTTTTATGGTCTCAGATATTCCAGATTTACTGTCACTTCCTCAAGTGGGCATGAATTATGGGACTACACATCCCTAGTTCTCCCTGTCCTGTGCTTGGGTAAGGAATGGCCTTGAGACATCCCAGCTCAAGAGCTCGGTGGAGGTACCCTTACATTTTAGCAGGGATTTTTGGCAAGCTCGCAGGTTTCCCTGGCTTTCTCTCCCACATCAGTCTGGCATGTTAAACTGGACTGGCATGGCTAAGTTTGCTTTAAAATCCTCCAGATCAGACATCAGTGTTGGCATTTCCTGGCTTTCTGTACAATCCCTGGGTGAGTCTGGATTCCCAGGCCATGTCCTGGTGGTGCCCAGTGCTGTGGGGTCACTGGTGATGCTGGTCTGGAAGGTGACGCACACTCCGTGACTCGGCACTTGGGCAGCTCCTGGGCTGCTTCACCACATTTCCCTTCCCTGTGTTCCTCTCCACTGAACTTAGCACTCTTTTTTCTGAGTTAATTATGTAGAGATCAGAATATAGACTATGCTACGTGTGCCCCTCCTGCAGAAATCTCTGTCAGGGCAGAGAGAAAAGGGGAGAAAAGGCAGTGATGGTCCCATGAGCTCCTTGTTTGGGAGCTCACTTAGTACCAGGGTGCATGGAATGCTAAGTGCTGGCCCTCTTGATCAGGAACTGAACACTTGCTCTGGTGATGCTCCTGCCCAGCTGGTTTTTCATGTGTCAGTCCCAGGGAAAGGCACTGATTCCATCCAGGATTGGAATTACCTCGAGCATCTCGTTAAAAACGCCCATCGTTAATAATGACAGAGTCCTAAAGAACAAACATTTTTCATCAAGGGCATCATGACATCCTTACAAAAAAAACCCTAAAAAAAGCTGATTTAGTATCAGCTTTCCCCATCCTGTGAAGGGAGGATGCTTTTAATGCAATAGCACCTTAAACTCTGGGGCAGGAATTCTATTTTAGAACTGTTAGAATTAGAACAATTCAGTCTGAGCCTCTGGATTAGCAATCTACATTATGGATTTCTCCTGGAATCAGGGACCCTGTGCCACTGCTGTAGAGCAGAATATCACCCTCCAGGTGATAAATTAGTAATACCTAAGCCCTGAGATATTTTCATCTGCATATGAATTTTTAATGCCAGAAGAAAATCCAGCTTTTAATTTAGAACTGTTATTTGTACTCGGAGGGAACAGATCATTGTAGTCCAGACAGCCAAGCACGAGCAGGCTGGTGGAACACCAAGAGGCATCACACCAAGAGTGAGGAGCTACGTTCCCCCTCCCTGCTTTCCTGTTTTTACTATTGGTCTGTTGGTTGGGAATTTGACATTAAATTAATCCCAGTCCATGGCTAGGACATAGTTGCATATCATGTGATTAATTTTATTTATTTATTTATTTATTTTTAGCTAGGAGTTTTTTCATCAAGCAGCCAGATTTTAACCTTGATACATGCAGCATTCCTGGCAGCCCTGTAAATCTGAGCACGATCCGGCACTTAAACGGAGGGAATAAATTCCCAGTTTACATCAGACGTGACCTGTTACTGGTTTGCCTTTCCTTAGCACTTGCCAGCATTCAGCGGGGGGAAAAGAAATGATTCTCCAAGGCTGGGAAAAACAGGTCTTCCCAAACTTCCCTGTCTTAGAGCCTAATGAGTTAAATTCTCCTCCGTGCAGGATTTTAAGCAGCTTAGACACACAAGGTCAAAGCGAACCGCTCCATTCCCTGTTCCGACTCGTGGCTGGGAGGGGGCACAGCTCCCTTGGGACCGAGCCCTCGGGAGACGGTGACATAAGCAGGGAATATATTCCCTGCTTCCAGCAGTGCAAGATGTCCCTGTTTTGCTGGGGCTGGCGGCCCCCCCGCCTCCCCCGGGCAGATCCCCTGGAACTGCAGTCCTGCATCCCCTCGCTGCCGTAACTCTCCGTAAACATGGCTTTAAGTGCAGGCGCTGAGGTCACGGCAGAGGATTTTTACTAGCGAGGGAGGCAAGATGGAAATGCAGAGCGGGAAGCTCGGGATGCCTTGCAGGATGCACACTGTGACTTTGGGGCTGGATCCCTGCTACCTTTTGTCCCGTTTTCCTACGGCGTTTCCACGGCATCCCCGATTTCCGTGTGGTCGGTGATGGTGATGGGGGACTCGGGCGTGTTAAACCGGGAGAACCCGGCGTGTCGATGAGCACAGTTCACTGATAGCAGCACCTTCAGTCCCCGAGGAGGATTTTTGGGTTGGTTGGGCTTCTAATGAAGTGCTGTACTGCAAGTTCAGGGATGAACACATGCCGTGTTCCTCCATCGCCGCTGTACGGACACTTCATTAGGACGGCTGAAGTTAATAAGCAGCGGTAGTTCCTCGCCATCAGCCATGTGAAAAGCCAAAGCACTTCGTGCATCCTCCAAAAATCCTCCAGCTACCCCCTCTCCCCTCCCAGGCACCGCTGGAAGGGGAGCAGGCAAAGAAACGCTGGTATTTTTCTAGAAGAAAGTCGCGTATCGGGATATTCTCTCCTTATCTGTCACGAAAGTTATTGGATGCAGGAGCTGTTCCCAGGCAGGCAGATACGCTATTGCATAACGCTGGCGCTCAGCGCCAGCCTTTCTCCTCATCCCTAGGAAGTTTTCCGCCGGCAAAAGCAGCGGACGGGCTATTTCGGGGGGTCGGGGCGGGCGGTCAGTGCCTTACCTTGTGCTTCCTCACGCAGAAGCGGCGGTCTGGGCGAGCATCTCCCTCCGGCCGCCGGGGCNCGAGAAACCTCCGTTATCCCTGTGCTTCCTCTGCGCGGGGTTTCGTTAATAACAGAGCCGTGCACAGCATCCCCGCGCACCCCCAGGTTTCCAGTCGCGCTACGGGAGCGATGGAGCAGCCGCAGAGTGGGTGATGCTGCTCCGCTGGGAATTTCAGCGAGGCGCTGGGTTAAAGCTACACGGCTGCCTTTTATAGGGAGGGAGAGTGTTTAAGGTGCTAACGGAGTAGCTGCTCCCATTTGCTTTTAAACCTTGTAGAAAATGGACGCAAGTTCAGAGCGAAGCAGTTCGACAGACGGGATTGGTAAACGTGATAATCTGCGTAAAACTTGAATCCCATCTTTCCTCCTTTTCTCTCATTTTATAGCGGGTTTAGCAATGATGTTAAAAGTTGGAAGCTAAATGGGTCGTGTGTATTTAAGCTGTGTGACAGACAGAAAATGCCATGAGAGGCACGAGAACTGGTCCGAGTTGGGAAGTGGTGGCTCTGTCTTTCTGAGAATCCCAGGAGTTTTGCTGTTCAAAAAGACTTTTCAGCAGCAAACTCCCCTAGCCCAGGTGCCAGCAGGTGTGGGCCACGTCCTTCCTCTGCCACAGCACTGCCTTCACCATTGATGCTGAGGAGGGTTATTGATTTTGGGGGTTACTGTTGAAGCAGCAGATGAGAGCGGCTGGACCAGCCCAAAATATTCCACCGCGACCCCCACACCAGGGCAAGCAGGGACAGCCGAGCCGGGCACCGATGAGCGCAGCCATTCGTGGACACGATGCAGCAGAAACACTGGCTCGAGTCCTGGGTGGTTTTTGGAGTTAATTAGCCTGGAGCAGCCCATTGCAGCGCGGAATGGACGGTGCTGCCGCAGCGGCCGGGGCTGTGCCCGGGGCTGTGCCGGGGCTGTGCCGGGGCTGTGCCGGGGCTGTGCCCGGGGCTGTGCCCGGGACTGTGCCGGGGCTGTGCCGGGGCTGTGCCCGGGGCTGTACCGGGGCTGTGCCGGGGCTGTGCCCGGGCTGTGCCGGGGCTGTGCCCGGGGCGGTGCCGGGAGCGGTGCCGGGAGCGGTGCCGGGGATGTGCCGGGGGACTCGGCCCCCAAGAGCGGTGAATGCCAGGCACTATTTGTTCCCAAAGCCACGGCACAGAGAATACGGAAATTGGCCGAGTAGATTCTAGATGCGTCTGTATCACAATAATTGTAATACACAATACAAAACGTAAACCTAGTTTTCCAAAGACAAGTAGTATTCTTACTCTCTTAGCTAAGCTTAGCTATCTTGTTGGGTATCTTAGGTTGTTGTAACTAATTCACATTTGAAATCAGGATCTGGAATTTGGTCCTTTTTCTAGGAATACTGTCCAGTTTTGAAGATGGGGCTTGGGGCTGCACTGAGACATGGAAAACCAGACTCAGAGTACAAGAAATGAGAATGAGGAATAGCAGTCCTGTTTCTTGGTTCCCCTAGTTAGTGGTCTGCACTGGAAAGGAGTATTTGGACAAAAATAAGCTATAGCATCAGCTCAGTATTGCAAATTCTNTCACGGGAAGCCTGCCCGGTTAAATCGCGGGCTGGCTGTGCAGGGCTGGATCAGAGCGGTGTTCAACAAAGCAGGCAGTCAGCAGAGGGCAGCTCCGTTGCTCTCCGTGTCTGCTACCTGTGCAGGTACTCCCATCGCCCCCTTCCCTCTGTTCCTTATCTCTGCTGCTGCTCCCTAAACCAGGGTGCCAGGGCTGTGCCCTCCACCTGCTGCTTTATCACAGCTTTCATCACACTGAGCATCTCTCATGGTATTTTATCTGAGATTTTTTTTTTCCAAAGACATCATCAGGAAGAAGTTAAATATCGACCTGCTTATTGATGCAACAGCAAGCACCACATTGTTGCTTTTTTTCTTCCTGATTTTCTTTCCAGCAGTGCTGACTTGCTGTATTTCCAGGTCCTCTGTGGATTTCTCTCTATGAAAATAAATGTGGATTTGGCTGCAGCCTGGCTACAGACGTGGGTAAAATTACATGGTAGGGTGACCACGTCTGAAATAACGCAGGCTCCTTCCTCGGAGCAAACAGATCAGTGGTAGGAGATGCTGTTGCTTTTTCACAGCCTGAAAATGTGAGTTTATCCAGCCCATGATTACTGGAAGGAAATACTATAGCTCGATATCCTGAGTGACTTGGAAGGAGAATCTCTCTGACAGAAGCAGCAGTTAAACATCATTCTTGTCTTCTCCATAATGATATTTAGAAGCTGTTGTCTCAGGGCTGATTAGTCTTGCATAGCATTATGCATATGCCCCACTTATAAACTATACAGCATCTTCTGGAGGTTTTTAGGGAATTAAAAAGTACTTTCTGATGTGGACCAGATTCATGTGTAACTGCTGACACCATTGGTGTGCACAGGGATCTTTTAAATCAGGGCTTGTGAAAAATAAAGTGTTTCTTGATTGTCATGCTTCATGTTTCTGTAAAGGCACATAGAAGTAAATACACTGGGAAATTGGAAATGCTTCATCATCCTGTTTGCCAATTTTTTAGCCTTTAAAAATGCTGAGCACAAGTGTTGCATAATGAAATGTAGTGTTGAAGAGATGCTTGAGAGAGGGGAGAGGGGTTGGGCTTCAACCTGGGAGGGTGCAAAGAGAAAAGATTGATTAATTTTAATTGTTTTAGGTCACAGATTTATTTCTCTCTTATGGAGTGTCCTACCTGCCCAGACTGGCTTCTTCTCCCTTGTCTGTCAGGGAGGAGTGAGCACTGCTCGGGGCTGCAGGGCTTCCTTGGTGTGACATGTGCAGGTGGAAGTCCTGCCTTGGGCTGCTGGGGGAGTGAGAAAAGCAGGGACTGGAGAGCAGTGAGTTGGATTTTTAGTGGTGTTCCCTGTGGAGAAGGACAGTGAGGGGCCCTTCTCCCTCACTGCTAATTGCACAATAAATCCAGGGAGGCACCTGTGTGTGCATTTAGAAATATTCGTCACACACAGACACACTTCAGGTTTTTTTCTTACATTCAGCTTCTGGGAGAGTGTGAGGGGACAGGACACATCCTCCCCAACACTCAGGTTTTGGCTCCAGGACTGTTCCCAGGGAATGCTGTGCCTGAGGGAATTTGTGTGCTGAGCAGCTGTTTTGTAGGATTATGCTCCTCTAGAACATGCAGGTCCTACAGTGGAACACTAAAATGTGATTTTTTGGAACACTTTGTGAAGTTCTTGTGCAAGAAACAAGCTCAGGGAAAAGCACATGGCAGCCAGAGCTTGAGTTACCTGCCAGGTGTTCCAGGGACCACCAGTGTGGGGAAGGAAGGTGATGAACCAGCACCAGGGGGCATTTCACGTTTACATTAAGTAAATTTTATTAGGAGGCATAATTTAAGTCCCATCACTACATACCTGAGCTGGCTTCCCAGGGATATTCCTAATTCTTTAGGACCAGGCTAATTTATGGCAGAACTTTCTACATCTGTTGGAGGTGAAAGAAGAGTGAAGTTCACTTGGTTTGAAACAGAGCTGTGGACAAGGTTGTGCCTTTTCTCTGTGGTCACTTGGGACCAACGTTGTCATTCTTTGCTAAACCCAAATATTTTCACATTGCTGAGCCTTCATTCCCTTTAATTAGGTGGTTATTTCCCTGCCTTTGGATAACACCTGCCTGGCTTTCTGGGCTAAATTGGTGATTTCTTTATTTCTTTATTTCCTCCAACCTGCCATTGGAAGAGAAATGGAGGGATGTTAAAAACACTCCTCTGCTCCACTGAGGTGAAGGCAAACTTGGCTGGAATTTCAAACAGGTCTTCATGCACTCAAATCCTTGGAGGTGCTCCTTGCTTTGAGCAGGGATATTTTCTGCTTGGCTGTGATGCCAGAGAAATAAGGTCTCTGGGAGTCACGTTTGGCAGAAATTTGGGAGATTTGCTGTAGTGTCTTGCTCCATAAGTCTTTTCCACAAGCTTGGAAAATTCATTTGAACCTATGCTGATGTCTGTTCTTTGTCTATGAAGTGCTAATTCCACATCTCTTTACTTAAAGGAACATTTTGAAGATAAAGTGGATTTAAGAATATGTGGATAATACCCATAATACCTGTGTGCAGCTGAAATATTAAACAGCTGATTGAGGGAACTGCTCTTTGTGGGTTTTCTGCTCAGAGAAGAAAAATGCTGAGTAACCTCATTAGCTCTGATAGTTATTTCTGTGCTTCGTTGGGATAAGAATGAGCAGGATTTAGTTCTCTCTCTCAATTTCTCTTTGTACAGATCATTGGAAGAAAAATGTAACAGCAGGTCTCACCAGCTAAAGCTGAGCTTTTGGGTTCCACTTGAATGCTGTCTCATCAGGAGCCCAAATTGCTGGAGATGTTTATCAAGAAATTCTGAATTTTCTTGGGATAGGAGTGGGAGTTTTGTCATTTTTTCACTGTGTTTATAGTTCAGAAAAGTTCCTTTTCAGCACACAGATGTTTTGAGAAGGGAACTAAACTGGTGATTGGAAATCCTTGTTTGTTCTTCCAAGGATGGGGATGCTGAGCTGCTCTCTCGTGGTGTGGAATCACTTCCCTGATAAAGATGTGCTCAGTAGGTGCCAGATCCTGCCCTGGTTCCATTTTCATGCAGCCTGTACAGTTGGGAAATAAACGAGGGTCTGGGAGAGCGGGTGATGTACGAGCCCCTAAATGGCTGCATTTTGTTCCTATTTGAAAGGCAGTTCAGGCTGTCGTCATTACTGATGTCTTGTGCTTTTATAGCCCTTCTTTTTGCATTTCAGAAATCCTTTGTGCCCATCTGAATAATAAATCACCCTGTTTGATTTGCTCTCTGAGAGCAAATGGGAAATTACATCCTTGTTAAGATGTCTTCAGGAACTGGAAGTGCGGGGGAATTTTTTTAAAGGAACATTCCTCCAACTTTGTTCATATTTTGGTTTGTCTCATTTATTTTATGACCTTCCCAAATTCCAGGGTTTTCTCTCTGACTGCTTTATGGCAAAGGGAAAAAAATCCTGCCCTGCTTAAAAATAAAAAATAACAAATCTGGTCATAATTTTGATTGCCTTTAGACAAATGGTTCCAGATTTAAGCACCTAGTGAAATCTGGGATGAGCATAAATCCATCTTCCCACTCGAGTTATGGGCAGAAAAAAGGCAAATCCAACAAATAATGGGGATACTTGCATCCCATGCCTATTTGCTCTTTGGTGGAATAATATATTATTTATACAACATTGATTTCATTAGAGGGAGGATTTAATGCAACTTTCCTGTCAAACTGGAGAATATTCGATGTTATAAAGTAATGTAAACTCCCAAAGCCTCAGGAAGGTTTTCTCATTTGAAATATTGAACTATTTAAAATTTGAACATAGCATCAAAATACAGACTTTTATGTGCTTTTACATGTTGAATTCGAGTTAGAAGCCCAGAGAGTGGCCTGGTCCTAATGCATAATGTTTAACAGAAAAAAAACCAAGCTGAAATTAAATGTATTAAACAAGTGAAAAATGAAAACCCTACAAAATTATGGAAGAGAGAAATAATGAACAGTGCAAATAGAAGTAAATCAAACTCACCATTTCTATTGGTGCTCTGAGCCTAAACCAAAATTAAGTATTTTGGCCATAATGTTCAGAAATGAGCTCTTCAGTGTAGTTTCTAAAATCCCTAAGCAGGTGCCAAAATAAAATTTCTCTTAATAACTTTGATACATGACAGAGAAATATGATGGCAGTGAATAAAAAAGGGACATAAAGAGGCAGTTTGCAACTTCATGGGCACCTAAAATTGAGCCATATGCTCACGATTAAGAGCTTCTCCTCCCTTATTTATTTTTTTTTTCTAAATAAAATGACCTAGAAACTTGCCTGGTGCAAATAAGAATATGCTAAATTCCTGATTGACTGTGCAAAGACCCAATTCTTTTGTGTATTAAAATGTCTCTGACTGAGTTTTACCTTAAGAAAGGAACGAGAGTTATTTTGAAAAGTCTGGAAATCCTAAAAGCACAGGGTATTTCAAAAAGTTGTGTTCTGAAAAATATGGGGAGCCTGATAATGACATTAAATGAGTTTACAATTGACAGCAGAGGCCACGTGAAGTCCTTCTTAATCCTTCATCTGTGGCTCTTCAGAACACAGCACAGTAAAAGTGGCTCTGTCCCTTATAGCTTGGGGACAGTGTATTAAAAAACATTCAAAGCAGCACCACATTTTGATTTTCTTCAATTTTTAAACAAGTTCAGGACTTTAAATATTAATACTTAGCAGTGGTTGAGGAGCATAATTAGCAGCTGCTTTATATCCAAGGGGTGTCCATCAGTGTTATGGAAAAGCCCAATAACTGGAAGGGCTGTTGGGGAGGAAAAGGATGAAATCTCTGAAAACCCAGAAATAAAGTTATAATTTCATAATACTGTGGCACTTCCTCAATTCACTTCTGGGAATTCAAAGTTGTGCCCTAATATTTGAGTGTCTCCACATCCTTCCTTTCTCAGCATCCTTCTGCCCAAGCCTGGCTGGGGAAGTTTCTTGGATGGGAGGTGGAGTGGCTGCTCCTTGTCTCCAGATTTCACTTCTCCTGACTTTGTGCATTCCCTGGTGGACCTGCCTTGGCTGCCTGTCCTCAGAGCTTCTGTAGGCACAACTTCCATCACTCCCTGTGTGGGAAAAAGAAATGCCAGAATTAAAAGTCCCATCTCATATTTGTTTGAAATTCATCTCCTGTTGGTTTCAGCAGCTGCCTCCTGGTTCTAAGACAGTGAAATTTGTGAGCAACAGCTGTGCACTCCTTTCATCCCACTGCTGTGGATTTGGAAACCTCAAGAAAATGCAAATCCATCTACCCTGTGCCTTCCTGGAGAATCTGGGACTTTGTGGCCCCTTCTCAGGAGGGAACTTTTGCAGAGTGGTTCAGGTTGAAGAGACCTTAAAGCCCCCCCAGTGCCACCCCTGCCATGGGCAGGGACACCTCCCACTGTCCCAGAGGGCTCCAACCTGGCCTTGGACACTGCCAGGGATCCAGGGGCAGCCACAGCTCCTCTGGGCACCCTGTGCCAGGGCCTCCCACCCTCCCAGGGAACAATTCCTTCCCAATATCCCATCCAGCCCTTCCCTCTGGCAGTGGGAAGATAAAAGTCTCTCTCCATCTTTCTTCCAAGCCCTCTTTAAATGGTGAAGGCCACGAGAAGTTCTCCCTGGAGCCTTCTCTTCTCCAGGCTGTCACTTTGGTGGCCCTTCCTGTGCCTCCTGCCATCAGTGATGTCCCCCTCAAGCTGTGGAGACTCCATTTGTGTATGGAATTGTTTTACTTCTCTGTGAGCTGCTGCAAATCAAAATTTCATTGAAGCCTGGTAGGAAACACCCCCAGGGCTTTGTTTGTGAGCTCAGGGCGGTGAGCTAACGAGCTTGGTTTGGAAGTGTGATTTTGTGAGTTCACATCAATCACCAAGTGGCAGATAAACTCTGCAGCAATTGATTATCCAAATGAGAGGCTTGATACCCTGTGGGAGAGCTCTTGGGGCTGAGGGTGATGAATGGACAGGTGGTGGCACAGGACAGCTGGCACAGCCTGGCACACACACCTTGGTGGCTGGGACAAGGGACACCAGACCCTGGGGGGAAGGAGACAAAACCCTCTCTCTTCTTTTAGAATCCAGCCTGGTTTGGGTTGGAAGGACCTTAAAGAGCAACAAGTTCCACCCCTCCATGGGCAGGGACACTGCCACAATCCCAGGTTGCTCCAAACCTCTTCCAACCTGGCCTTGATATTCCATAGGAGCTCATTTAACAGACAATTCATGATGTGGGGTTTGTCGTAAAACTTTAATTTAACAGCCTTGAACTTGAAAATACCTGTTTTTGTTTATTTGACCATTTTACTTTTTTACCTTTTTTTTTATTTTTTAATTTCAGGTGTTATCCAAAACTACAAAGATAAGATTCCTGCCTAAAAAAAAAAAAAAAAAAACCAGTAACTGGAAAAAGCAGAATGCTTGCACATGTTAATTTTTCCATTTATTAAGGAAAGAAAGAGTTTTAATAATTCACAGGGATACAATGAGTATTTGCCTTTTATATATTCATATTTATCACTTGGCTTGAATTGTAAACATATTAATTCCTGCCTAGCAGTTAATGACTTTGGGTAATGTTTGTACTCTCTTTATGCAGAAATTGGCCATATACCTCACAGTTACTTATAGGGACAGCCTAATCAGAGCTACTTCCTTGGCTCTGAAAAGCATTCTGTCTTGCTCTAAGTAGCTTTTATGAGGTATTTTTAAAACATTTTTTAAATAATCCTTCAGTTTACCTCCTCAACAGATGATGAGTATTTTTCAGCCATACTAAGAGAAGTTACAAATCCTATTTTTGCCAAATGTCAAGAGTGGGATGAGTGTTTTAGGCTCTGCCATAACTCAAGGTTGGTTGGTTTTCTGCTGTGGTTTCAA
>VZRX01008753.1:0-17163 GCA_013398075.1 Notiomystis cincta | reverse complement strand
TTTTTTTTTTTTTTTCCCCATAGGGAAAGCTGTTACCTTTGACATGGAGAATCTTCACCCTTAATACTCCTGCTACCAATGAATCTGTCTAGGTACTTATATGGTCCTCACCACCCTAGTAACTGAGAGCCTTCCAAGTGTTTAAAAATAGAGATAACAATAACAATTCTTGCCCTTGTCCACCTCTTTCTTTCCAGCTTGCTAGGAGAACAACTTGATTAATTTATGGGATCTTTGTTTTGCACACAGTGCCTGCACACAGCTCGGGAACCTTGTGTGCCTGCGTGGATGCGATGTTCTCAAACCGAGTGCATCCAAAAATCCGGCTGCATTTCTAAAAATGTGAGAGATGAACACATGTATAGGAGTTAAATATATTTCTATATGGTCCCTCACAGTCTGCTCCTTTGCAGGAGGTAGAAGTCAGTAGAACTGCAGTGTTCCTGCAGTATTGAGATCAGGAGAAGCCCAAGGAAGTCATCGTGAGGTGCCTCATTCAGTGGGCATTTGAGCGCCTGAAAGGTGGTTCTAGCCCTGCTCCTTTCTGAGAAACTGGCTGGCAAACCAGCCAAGGTCATTAGGGGGAAAATAAATTCAGTGATTAGAAATTAGGAAAAATTAAATAGAGTAAAAGAAAATTAAGCTGTGGTGATGCTGGTGGGTTTTGCCTTTTGGCTGAATCATAAATACGCTGGAGTCCCCATCAAGTGTTAACGAGGAAAGACAGAATTGAAATGATGCCTTTGACAAGTGCCATATTTCTTCTGGAAATCAGGCAGTAATTATCAGTGTGCTGCCTGACTGTGCACCAGGGAGAAGGAGCCTTCTTTCCAGGGCTGGCCTGAACTGGCTGCCTTGCACAGATGTGCAGTGCCTGGGAAAGGGGCTCTCCTGGCAGATGGAGCCTTTAGCTCTGCTTTGGTGCCCCAAAGGGAGGACCCAGCTCACACCAGCCCTCAGTAACCCTGGTAACACCCATATTGTTACCTCTGAAATGAATCTGCCCCTGTGTCACCAAGGGTGGTTTGGGGTGTGTCAGGATTGGAGTCAATGGGATGTGGGAGCTGGGATGTTTACACTGGGAATCCGTGGAGCTGGGCTGACCAGCACAGCTCAGAAATTCATCTCTCCATGTGCCCCAACACTAACAACAGATGATTAAAAGGCTACAAGAGGTGCATATAGCTGAGCAGCTTGTTTTTTTAATTTACTGGAAGTGAAAAATGAAAGAGGAACACAATCAATGCCCAACAGTGGTTACCAGGATTTACTGTTGTGGAAACATCACTTTTCTTTTTGACTGTGCACACACATGACTGTACACAGACCTGCTTTGCTTCACACCACAGGCTTTTGGTTTTTTCTGACTTGGGTTTGTAAATGGAATGAAAATACTCTTCTACTTAAGAGTTCCTCCGTTAGCAATTCGGTAAATGATTAATCATTTTTTTTTTATCTGAAAGTTTTTAAGATTTTAATTTGTAGCACACAGCTGTCTTGAGGCACTTAGCTCGATGCTCCAAAATTAGCTTGTAATTTGGTGTTATCAGGCTCCCTTGTGTAAGCAGGCACCAGAATTTAAACAGCAGGAACAGTGTTACAGACATGATGAAAGTGTGGTCCTTTGCTGAGCTGGTGGCCAGAACAAAAAACAGTCAGGGCTGCAGGAAGGAACTGGATTCTGCATCAGGAACCAGCCCAGCACTTCACCTTCAGTCCCTGTGCTCAGAGTTTATTTCAGGACCTTATGTAAAATGCTTAGGTTGCTTGTCCATGGCAAGAGAGGGGGGGTCTCAAAGTCAGCCCCACACGTGTCTTGGGTTCCTGTGCTGCTCTCTCTAAGTTTGGGGTGAAATTCTGCATGTGTGGCTCTTTGGGTGCACATCTGTGTGAGAGACCTAAAGCTGTGTTTGTTCTCAGCTGAGAAAAATGCATTTTTTTGTGACATGGTGCTTACCAGAATGAGCTCCTCTGAACAGCCTGGTGTTCATAGATCTTAATCTGATTTAGGCTTCTAATTTGCTTAGCTCTCTGAAGGCTGAGGAATTTGTGAGTAATAAAAATTCCTATTTGTGGGTAATTGTGGGTAATAAAAAAAAATAATATAATAAATAATAGATGTAAGAGTTCTTTTTCTGTGTCTGGAGTTAAGTGGATGCTCAGCAGGATATTTCAGAATGTCTGGTTTGGACCTGGACATTTAATTTCTCCTTAAAGCCATCTCAAACAACTCCATCCTTATTCAGGTTTGACTTATCCTGGCCACCTCGTGCCAGCTCTCACAGCCATTTTTTCCTGTGGAAATATGGATGTGAAAACATCTAGATATTTTCTGGCTTGAGGATTTTGGTAGCCAGGATACTGGATTTGATGGAAGCATTTGCTTTAGCCAAGCACTCTTAGTACTGATTCATTTTTCCCCCAGCACACAGTGGGTTATGAATAGGAAAGACTGAGAAAAAAAAAACATTTTCCAAGGAGGAATTTCCAAGAACAGAAGAAAGTCTGATAGCACCGGATATGGAAAAGGCATTTTGAAAGTCACAGTGGAAAAAAAATAGGGCAGGGTGCTCTGGCAGCTCCTGGGAGATGGTGTGGGTATTCCAGAGCTGGAAATCAGCTCTCAGCACTTCTCCAGGGTCTCACAGTGACATTATTTAATCACTGTTGATGAATGAGTTCTCTAACTGTATTTTGAGTATCTCATCTTTCATTCTAATTTATACCTAAAACCCCCTGAGACCGCTGGTTGACTCTAGGTGGAGAAGGCATTAATTATTCCTTAGGTTTTAGTGAAACACTGGCACTCCACAGTGACCAATTTACTACTCCTCTAAAAGCTGCCAATAAAAAATGGACATGTACAAATATATTCATTAGCACAAACTAATTAAAACCCAGGCTAATAGCCAGGAACACAACACGTTATTGCAGGATTTTGGAATTCATTATGTGCCTGTGCTAATCCAACAGTAACTATCCCTGCAGCTCCTATCTAAGTTAAAGATCTCCTACTGACAGACACCTAAAATTTAGTTTATAGTGCCTACAGACACTGCAGAGAGTTTCTGACTCAGGTGTCTGACAGGAAACATGGAGAAAATTCTGGGCTACAGGGATTAGCTGTGGAGAAAATTCTGGGCTACAGGAATTAATGGTGGAGAAAATTCTAGGCTACAGAAATTAATGGTGGAGAAAATTCTGGGCTACAGGAATTAGTCATGGAGACAATTCTGGGCTACAGGAATTAATGGTGGAGAAAATTCTGGGCTACAGGAATTAGCCATGGAGAAAGTTCTGGGCTACAGGAATTAATGGTGGAGAAAATTCTGGGCTACAGGAATTAATGGTGGAGAAAATTCTGGGCTACAGGAATTAGCCATGGAGAAAGTTCTAGGCTACAGAAATTAATGGTGGAAAAAATTCTGGGCTACAGGAATTAGTCATGGAGACAATTCTGGGCTACAGGAATTAATGGTGGAGAAAATTCTGGGCTACAGGAATTAATGGTGGAGAAAATTCTGGGCTACAGGAATTAGCCATGGAGAAAGTTCTGGGCTACAGGAATTAATGGTGGAGAAAATTCTGGGCTACAGGAATTAATGGTGGAGAAAATTCTGGGCTACAGGAATTAGCCATGGAGAAAGTTCTGGGCTACAGGAATTAATGGTGGAGAAAATTCTGGGCTACAGGAATTAATGGTGGAGAAAATTCTGGGCTACAGGAATTAGCCATGGAGAAAGTTCTGGGCTACAGGAATTAATGGTGGAGAAAATTCTGGGCTACAGGAATTAATGGTGGAGAAAATTCTGGGCTACAGGAATTAGCCATGGAGAAAGTTCTGGGCTACAGGAATTAATGGTGGAGAAAATTCTGGGCTACAGGAATTAATGGTGGAGAAAATTCTGGGCTACAGGAATTAGCCATGGAGAAAGTTCTGGGCTACAGGAATTAATGGTGGAGAAAATTCTGGGCTACAGGAATTAATGGTGGAGAAAATTCTGGGCTACAGGAATTAGCCATGGAGAAAGTTCTGGGCTACAGGAATTAATGGTGGAGAAAATTCTGGGCTACAGGAATTAATGGTGGAGAAAATTCTGGGCTACAGGAATTAGCCATGGAGAAAGTTCTGGGCTACAGGAATTAACTATGGAGAAAACTCTGGGCAACTTCCTTTGTTGTGTGGTAGAACCAAACAGAAGGGTGGTAGGGGTGAGATTAATTAAATCTGAAGAATTGTTTATTCTTCTGGCCTGTGGTTTTGGAGCTGAATGTTGATTGTCAGGTGTGGTACCTTTGAGGAAAGCTGTGGATACATCCCAGGATGGAGACTGATCCTGGGGCATGTTGGGAGCACATAAACCCCCATCCTGGCTTATCCAGGCTCATACAGCACAGGTGAGGATCAGACAACCTCCTTCTTTTCACCTCCAGTAACCACGGGCCAGAACCCACCATGGAAGGACTTTGAGACAGAGCTGAGCTGCCATGCAAGCTTTGTTTGGTGTCCTGAAGCAGCCACCTCTGGGTCTGGCAGCCAGCAGAGTAATTGCTAGCAGAAAATGTACATTGTGATCTCACCTAATGATTGTATTCACCAAGCAGTCAGCTGTATTTGTCACCAGCAGAAATTCCTTGAATTCCATTTCCAATGAATCTGTTCCCAACAAAACTCTCTGTCTCTGGTGAGAGCTCTGTGTCTCTCCTGTGAGCTCTGCCTCTGGCAGCCAAAGATGGGGAGAAACTGGGGGAAAAAGCATTCCTGGCTTATTTTAGCCAGGAAAGTACAAAGACAAATGGAAGATGTGTAGGTTTGGACCTTTTCTGTCAAAGGGTGATGGATGCTGTCAGCAGAGAGCAAGACAACAGGCTTTGCCAATCAATCATTCTCTCCATCAGCAGCACCACTTGGTCTCATCTCAGACAAACTTCTTTGGCCTCAATTCCTTTCTCTGTCAAATTAGAGAGAAAGAAATAGCTTTTCTAGACCCCAGTGGGAAGGAATTTGGAGATATATGATCCATAAACAATAGTGTATATTCCTGTGTCATTTCCCCAGGTGTGGGAGGTTTGGTGGACTTTGTCTGCTCTGACTGCTGGACCTCTTTGGAGCTTTTCCCTGTGCCAGAGAAAAGTGTCACAATTCTTGTTGAAGTGGTTTTCACAGGAGGGACCACAGAAATTAAAAGCAAAAGGCTCAAGTCATGGGATGGAATCCTCCAGAGGTCCCTCAGCTCAGAACCATTCCATTATGGAAGAACATCAAAAAGAAAATGTAATTTTTGGCAATTCCTCCCATTCCTCCCCATGCCACAGGCAAACCTTGGGAAAAACACAGTCTAGAAGCTGTCCTCAGATGCAGCAGAATTAGTGTAGATTTTTGGTCTCTGTTCATCATCTTAAGAAGATTACTGCAGCTAACATTAGCATTTTTGCTATTACATGCTGGACTGGCTGAAGTCCAGGCTGAGTTGGAATTAGAATACTTATTTCTGTCCTTTTATTAGGTCTTTTTCTTCTTGCAGCAGAAGATGATGGACACACAAAAAGCCAGTGAAGAAAACTGCATCAAGGGATACCAGTGCTCCTTTGTAGTTTCTCCCCATATAACTGTTTGTGTGAGCTTGTAATTCCAACTCAGTTTGGTTCTAAGTTTCAAGTTTAAATGAAATTAAATATAAGCACATCCACAACTGCCATTATTTTTGGGTGGGTACTATGTGAGATCACTAAGAAGTTACTGTTTTCCTCTCCAAACTATAAATAGATCCAAACTTACTTGAAACTTGGCATGAAAAGGTTTTATAACTACCATAAATCTGACCCTTGGTTCTAGCTTCCCACAACTCTTTGGACTTCACAGTGGTTTTCTGTGGCTGTAAGTATTTTCTGCAGGATTGTGTGCATATCTTGCATCTTATCTGAATTTCTTGACTGAACTTGCAGAGTAGAAACCAACAATTAACCTGAGTTAGGGAGCAGCTGCTTCTATTCTGCTGTGTGTTTTGGGGGTTCTGGCCTGGCAGCAAAAGGCTGAGTTTACTTTTGTAGCATTTCAGTGTAATTGCTGAGATTGGGAGTGATGCAGCCCAGAGCTGCCAGCTCCTTTGCTGGTGTCAGGGATACCTTTTGTTGTTGTAAGTGATGCTGTCTGAATGTGACAAAACACTTGATAAGCTTGGCCAAGCATGCCAGAAAACAAAACAAAACAAAGCCAAAAAAGCGAGGTGGACTTTCAGTCCAGGCAGTTCAAAAATCCCCAGGGTTCTGCTCCCACCAGTGAGTTGTTTCAGGAGAAAATCTGATCGATTTGGTTAAAAAAAAAAAAAGAAAGTTTTGCTTTTTGCAAGTCAGGAGAGGCTGCACAGATTGAGGTGAGCACTAGAAAACACTCAGATCCTCAGTGCACATTGCCAGAGCTCTCCTGGCAGTGGTTTCTGCTGTTTTTTTCAAGGCCCAGGAGACATTCACTGTCGATATTGAAGATTTAACCAGTCACTGGCTTGTGTAAAAAGGTATTTTCCTGCCACTGAGTCCCCCTGTTGTCAGGGGCAACAAGTGAATGTTCCCGTGGGAATGGGATGGATGAAGCCCGTGGTGCAGTGGGATGCTCCGGGGTGAATCCAAACTCCAGGTCCTTCCTGCCAAGCAGGCCAGGTCAAGTCACTTATTCCTTACTTTCTTCATAAAACCTGAGGTTTGCCTTTCATCTTTTCCACAGGCAGGTTCTTCTCTGTCTGCCTCTCTTCCTGTCTCCCTCATTTCTTCTCTCTTGTCTCTCATTCCTTCTCCTCCCACAGAGAATTTCGTGTCTCTTCAGCACAGCCAGGTCAAGTGCTGCTTCTCCCTCTAACTGGGTAATTTCCCCTCCTATTTTCCCAGGAAAATTTACAGTCTGGATCATCAGTAAAGAATACTCATTTGCCAAAAAGAAGGCTCCTGACTAATGCTCTGATTTGGGGTCATAGTGACCCTCACCTGAAGTTTCTCAGTTCTCTCCAATCTCAGAAAACATTTCCCAGAGTAGGTTTAAGCAAGGGCCAGGTGAGGAGTCTCCTGGAAGGAGAGAAACAGAAAGAAGTTTTTAAAGTAGCAGAATTAGAAACAAGAAGGCTTTTAGGGAAAGGGAAAGGGAAAGGGAAAGGGAAAGGGAAAGGGAAAGGGNAAAGGAAAGGAAAGGAAAGGAAAGGAAAAAGGGAAAGGAAAGGAGAAAGGGAAAGGAAGGGATAATTTGGTTTCCTGAACAAAAAAAAAATCCATTGGTTCTGTTTAGATTCAGACCTAAAATTTGAGCAGCAAAGACAATTAGGTTTTAGTGGGACAGGGGCTGGGTGTGCTGTGTCCTGAGCATTCTGCATACGCCAACACTTCAGAGGCAGTGAGGGGTGTGAGTCCCAGCTAATGTCCTTCCTTGCACCAAGCCAGCTGGTGTTTTCTGAAGCAGAGGAGGTGCATGAAAGGTTCAGTCCTTCTTCAGATGCTTGTAAGCTCATGTACTTGTAATCCTGAGAACCAGGGTGAGGAAGAACAGAGCTCTGTAGATCAGAAGACATGAGCTGGAGAGATGATCTGAGGTTGGCCAGCCGTGTGTGTGTCAGATGCTCTTTCTGATGAGGTTTATTGACAATCTGACACGTCTGTAAATCCAGACAGACCTTGAAAAGTGACTGTCAGGGTTTAAATTCACACAATGAAAAATGTTTTCCAGAGAATTTTTAAATGAGTAGCAGAGAGAAGTCTATAGAAATCCTTAACACAGAATGTGTAAAGAACAACTCAGATTAATTTTTCTCTTCCATGTAATCATTTTAAGTGACTCAACTGTTTTCAATTTTTTTTTTCCCATGCTTAAATCTTCAAGAAATCACTGGCAACTCAAAACACCAGCAGAGTAACATTCACCCTCTGGTTTTGATGCCTTTTAAAGATTTTCCAGCTATCCATAACTTTTATTTCATTTGGTTTACATTCTTTCACTGCTATTATATGCACTTACTTTGTTTATTGCAATCTGGGCTGGTGGCAAGGCCGATTAACAGCTGCTGAACTCTGCTGGTTAAAAGCTCCCTTTTCAGTTGTACATAACCTTGCCAAAATCCAATTGCTCAGGCTGAAATTTGTCATTTTGATTGCTTGCCTCAAGCAGAATTATTTTGGAAGGGTTCAGCAAAGTCATTCCAGTAGTTTCCAAAAATGAGGCTTGAGCAAAATGTTAGCACATCAAGAAATTAAAAACAATTTCTGGTGGCCTTTTGTCTGACTGCTTTGAGCCTTTGTCATTTTGAACAGAAATGTAAGATTTGTCATCTGGGATGTGACTTTTCTATCTCTTACAGAGGCCAAGTTATAAATGTTTAGAAGGACAAGTCTTACATTTGTGTGAGTTCAGTGAAGCAGTTAATTATTTCTTTTTCCGTGAAAAGTCAACATCACTGAGCCAAATAGTAAACACTAAAGCAATTAAACCAACAGTGTCTTTGAAAGGCTTAAGGAAATCAGAGTTTTCCTTAATTGCTGCTACATTCAGCGATGCTTTGCCCAGGAGCTGAAGCCAAAGACAGGGTCCTGCCCTTTCTGTGCTCCCAAAACATCACAATTGCTTAGGAAAAAATGTGCCTCCTTCCTTGGCAGCAGAGGGTCCCAGAAGCTGGAGCAGGGAGGTCCAAGGATGGAGTGACAGAGGAGTTCAGTGGTTCTGGTCAGGAAGCTGGAACCACTGAGGATTAGGCAGGATTTGGTGCTTTTGGGATGGAAACTGGGCCTGAGAGAGAGGAATATGGACTGGGATGTGAGAACTGGAGCAGAGCAGGAGTCAGCTGGTGTGGGAAGGGTGGAATTTTGAGGTGAAGGAATGTCCTGGTGCAGTTTGGGGATCAGGAATAGCAGGAATAGAGACAGCATTGCTGAGGTCTGCTGGGACCCACCTGGGCTGGGGGAGAGCTGGAGCTGGCCCTGAGCTGGGACAGAGGGGGTGGAACAGGAGCAGCCACCATGTCTGAAGGCATCAGAGTTTTCTTATTGTTCCTTTCCCATCAGCTTTATAAATCCCACCCAAAAAATCTGCAAGCCATTGCCTTTTTTGCTGATTCAGGACCAGGACAGCAGCCTCCCACCACTGCCAAGTTACTCCATTAAAACTGGTGTTGGATTTAACAGTTCCAAGCAGTCCTGCTGAGGAACCATGTGGGTGTCCATATGTTGTATCAAAATACATTTTTTTTTGCTTTAAATCTAGGAAACACTGTGCTCCTAAAACCATGAGACTTTCAATGTCAAAAATTCAAGTTGTCAGTGATTCAGTTAATTTTGCCTAATGGCATCAGTTCATTTTGCCATTTATTAACTTTCTCGTGTTCAACTTCACAACCTGAATGTTCTTTTTAGATGGCTTTATGTGTGCAATAAACTTACAGCTGAAGCAGGAGGGAAATCTTTATCCCCCAGCCTCAGTTAGATTTTCATGTCAATTAGTCTATCTGGCACTGGGTTTAATAACTTTCTAATTGCAATTGCAGCACTTAGCTAAATCAATGGCCACCCCTCCTGATAAAATTGATTTTAAATAGCCGTTGTTAAAAGGCGCCAGGTGAAAACTTACTGAGGTGAAAACCAAGATAAAAGGAATAGGAACCCTCGTTTTCTTCTAGACAGCTCATATTAATAAAGCTTGCTTTTTGTGTTGCTTTGCCTTAATATGATTTTACATTGGAAAAAAAATCCAGGAAACTTTGTGAGGTTCCTTTGAGACGTTGCAGGATGGGAGGATTAAAAGGGAGGACAGTTCCTCCTGGGGAAGGAGGCAGGGGATGCTCCGGGTGACAACAGGGATTTGTTCCAGCTCTGAGGGCTGGGAGGCAGCAGGGCTGGAGGGCCAGGGTGGTACCCACAGGCTCCACTGGCAGCTCGGGAATGCACCACACTCCAGCAGTACAACCTTCCTTTGTGTCCTCAGCGTTCTGTGTGGGTTTGTTAAGTGCACCATCTGTCAGGATAATGAGACCATTTTCACTTCCCTGCTCCATAACCTCCCCATGTAGATAAAGAGCTCGGAATATGGACCTGCTTTCTCCTTTCACAGGGGCTTTATTGGAAAAACAGGCTTGCTTTTAGCCACATTAAAAAAAAAATCTAAAAAGGTGTGTGGGTGTGATTAATCAATACACAGGCTATAAAAAGGTGGATACTCCTCCTTGCTACACACCTGAGAATAAGCCCACTGCAAGCCAGCCTTAATGATCTACACTTTAGTCAGATGCTTGTCAGATGCTTGTCAGAACACAGAACTGCACTCTTAGGGGAGAACAACCCCTCCACTCTTTATCTGAAATAGCATCGAGTTCAAAAAAGGATGTTGCTGAGTCAGTCCCTGGGACCAAGAAGGTTTGAAATTCTGTTTTTTTGTGAGATGGGGGAAAGAGGGGGAAAAAAAAGCAGAAGCAGGATTTGAAGTACTGTCTAGTGGCTTTGGAGCCCGACCTTGCTCATTATCTTTGCTGCTTTGGAAGGGCTTGGAAAATTACATTACCCTACAACCATCAGTCCTCACTCAATAAATACAGAGGCTACAGGCAGGGACAAGAAATCCCACAGAGCTTTGGTATTGACTTGTTAGAATTCCAGGATTTAGCCTCCCAGTACAGTAACTGCCTCTCAGGAACGAAGGAGCTGCTCAGAAGGACACCCTGCCCTTCTGGATTCATTCCCCCCTCTTTTATAGGATCTATTCACTGCCATTTTTTACTCCCTTATGCTAAACAGTAAATTGTCCTATGTGACAGTAAGGTCTTTTCTATTACTCTGGGACAGGAAATTAGTGGGAGAGCAGAGCTGTGCTCCAGTTCTGCCTCAGAGCCAGTGGCTGTGTCCACCTCAGCATCAGTTTCCATGCTAGGGTAGTGGAAAGAAAAAACATGACAAGGATGTGGTGGGGCTGCATTTCTTCCATTAAGGAATGATGAAGCAGTAACTTGTGTGCTTTGGCATTTCAGGAATACCTGAGTGTAATTGTGCTGTGAAATCCAAATTCTCTCTTGTGTGCACCTTGTTGGGGAGCTGCACTGGGAGGTGGCCACTGTGTTTTTCTGAGCTCTGCATGCAGATCCCAGTCTGATGTCACTGTTCCTTGGCTTGGATCAGCCATGAGACTCATGGAAATACCTTTTAAATTGTTCTTGTCTTCTATAGGTGGACACCCAGCACATCTCAGTCCCATGTTTTATTGTTCCTGCACTCTCAGCCCTATTTTGGCTGCCTTTGCCACATGCTGGGTGTAGCAAGGTTCCTCGGAGCACTTCCACCCTTCAGGATGGCAGCAGCCACCACCTGGCTCATTCTTAGCTGAGCAGCAGAGCAGAGGATCGGTGTTTGCAGTGTAGCTGGTGAATTCAATTACAGTTCTCACAGAAACTGTCGTTTGGCTGCTTGTTCACATGAAGCATTTGATATTGCTTGTCTTGGTGTTAGCTGTAATCCCTTATTAGAGGTATATAAGGAGTCTTATTGATGTACACATAAAGGCACAGAGTGTACACAAAAATTCACTGTCTTTGAATTCAATTGAAAGGAGAGCGAGAGGTGCTGATACAGATTTTTGTCTGCTCAACTTTATTTCTATAAAAAGAAAAGTGCATGCACACCGTTCAGTCAGCTCCTGAGGGAGCATGAGAGGCTCCAGATCAGCTGCACAACTGGCAGCTTCCCTGGCCATCTCAGCAGAGGGAACAAATGTTCATTTTTGACCCTCTGTCGAAGGGGAGCCTTCTCTCCTTCCCCATCCCTGGGATCAGAGCACATGGATGGAGCTCTGTGAGATGGTGTGCCTGCCTTTCTGTTATTTTCTTCCTTCCTGGGGCAAAAAAGATTTCTTAGCTGCTGCAGTTTCACTGTAGTACCTTTCAGAAGGGCTAAATAATTCATTTGATGAGAAAGAATTTCTCATGAAATAGCAGATAAGTGTGTTCATCTGAAATTCTACCACATGTGGTTCAGTTCACCACTCAGGCTCAGGCAATGTAACTCATTTAAAGAACAATGTGTACATCAGAACCAGTCACTCTGAGCTGCCTTTAGAACTAAGAGAGAGCTAACCAGTGTAGGAAGGGGATTCAAGGGTCACATTCATGCTGTCCAGAAATGTTTGCCTAAAGCAGGTCAGATGCACCTCGGAGTTCCTGCTTTCTTCCACTGGTTTCTTGCTGCAAGAAAAGTTTGGCTTCCTTTACAGCTGGAGTTGATGATCTCAAAGATCTTTTCCAACCTAAATGGTTCTATGATTCTAAGTTAGATTAAGAGTTTTATTTTTTCCCCTTAAGAATTGGCCAGAGCATTTTACCTAGAGTCTGGTTTTGAAATATTTGGCTTAATGAGCTTCTGCAGAACATGTAACATGGCTTTCTGAGTGGCTCTTGGGCAAGAGAGCCTGGAACACACTGACAATACCCTCTAGCATGTAATTCCTTCTCATCCTCTTTCAGAGCCACATTGCCACTGGATCTTCATTTATCTCCCCTGTGCTGCTGTTTCAGTGTTATCCCATATTCTCCTGAGGAGCCCTTCCTCTCTTCCTAAGGAAGTTCAGCAAGCCAGCCTGCAGGGGAAATAAACATAGAATGTGGCTTTTTGCGTTCAGTGAAGGCAGGGTAAACTCAAATTAATGATTCTGTTTGGGTAACAGCCCGAGCAAAAGAAAACAGTGGAAATTTCCTAGAACCAACCCTCCTGTAACAGGATTTCTGTGCTTTATGGTGGAAAACTACAGCTGGGTGACTGCTTTCAGGAGGCAGAGATGTTAAAATTCTGTACCTTGTGTGAGAAAATTTCATTCTGTGGAGCATTCAGTAGGGCTTGTGGTCAGACCAAATCTATCCAGCACTCTGGCTGAAGGTTTGCATGCTGGAGCAGAAGTGACAAAGCCAAGTGATGCAGGAGCACGTGAGACCCACTGGCAGGCCAAGTTTCATGGTAAATCGATGTTCTTTAGAGTATCCTGGTCTTTGCTCAGGCTGAACTACCTTGGAGCTGCTCCAGAAGCCTGGATTTTATCTCCATGACATCTCTGGGGCTCTCTTGATGGGATGAGTTTGGTTTTTTGGAGGGATGACAAACTTCCTTTTACCAAACACTCTCCTAAAGGAATGTCTTGGAGCAGGTTTGTTCACCCCAGCCTGTTTTTACCCTTTGACAATTCTATTCTGTTGCTAAAGAACTCCAGGTACTTCTTGGGCATTTTTAAACCTCAGAAGCTCCACTTCCACATGATAATTACCCAGTTGCCTCCACAAGGATCCCCAAACTGGCAGGTAGTACAAGGTGTTAAAAAAACATGGTACATGTATTAAAGCAGTGGCTTTTTCTGTGGTGTGATTGTGCTAAATTAATTATCCTATTGCAGCACAGAGCAGTGCCCACGTTTGTGCAAATAAAAGCTGCACTGTTTGGCCATTATTAAAGTTGTTTGTTTCTTGCACTTCATGTGTGCAGTAAAGTGAGTGCTTCTTACTGATAATATTTACAAGGTGTAGAAGATACTGAAATAAAGTCACAGAGTGGTTTGGATTGGAAGGGTTCTTCAAGCTCATCTCTTTCCAACCACCTCTTCCATAGGAAGGGAACATCCACTGTCCCAAGTTGCTCCAATCCCCAGTGCCCAGCCTGGCCTTGGACACTTCCAGGGATCCAGGGCAGCCACAGCTTCTCTGGGCACCCTGTGCCAGGGCCTGCCCACCCTCACAGAGAAGAATTTCTCTGCAATAACTCCTTTGCTTAAGAATG
The DNA here is from genome assembly GCA_013398075.1 of Notiomystis cincta. Taxonomy (NCBI): domain Eukaryota; kingdom Metazoa; phylum Chordata; class Aves; order Passeriformes; family Notiomystidae; genus Notiomystis; species Notiomystis cincta. The sequence continues at coordinate 3,393 of VZRX01008753.1, read as the reverse complement.
TGATATTGAGTGGCAAAGCTCAGGTCCTGTACCTTACTCTGTGCACCTCTGAGTGTGGGATGAGGTCATTTGTAATTAAAACCTGTGATAGATTTTTACAAGAGGAGAATGTTTTCTCACTGTGATGTTCCAAGTGCTCATAAAGCAGTTTTTATTAAAATTACCCTGTAAACTTAAAATAGCCTCTCATTAGTTGCTAACAGATCTCCTGGAAAATGCCCTTATTTTCCACTTTGAAGACGAGCAGGGCAAAGCCTCGCTCTTCTTTGTGTGTGGAAAAAAACATCTTCTGACTGCACATCAGGGTGGTTTTGATTGACTCCTCTCCTTTCAGTGACTGACAGGTTTTGCTCTGTAACCTGTGCCACCTTCCCCAGCTGCTGTCACTTTGGCATGCACGGATTTGATCCCCCTCTCCTGCCACTCGTGTGTGGCATGTTGTGATCGCTGCCACCTCTCCGAGCTTCTTCCCCAGCTGCTCCTTAGGGGGGTGCTGGGCTGAGGGAGCATCCCTGGAAAGCAAAGCCAAGGGAGGCAGTGCCACAGTGGGAGATAAACTCCTCTCTTTTGTGTTTTCCTGGCGAGTGCTCTCAGGTGCCATCCCACAGTTAACAGCGTTTTGAAGCTTTACCTTTGCAGTCTGGAGCAGCAAAGTGTTTGGAAGTCCTGGGGGCAACATCTCTCTTAGAAAACAAGGTGGGTTTAGGGCCTTTAATATGGTTTTGATGCAAAGTGGCTTGAATCAAAAGGGCCTGACTGTCTCTGCCTCAAAACCCTGGGGGTCCCACACTCTGCCCCCAGAGTGTGTCTGGAACAGTCCCAGCCATGCCCGTGGCTGCACCAACTCTCACATATTTCGGGAAGCTGTGGGTGATGCCTGAGCTGTGCTCGTGTCGAGGTAGCCCTGAGGAAGTTCTCCTGTTGTTATTTTAAACGTTATTGCTGAAGACACTTTTGCAAAGGTCAGAGCACTGAGGGGTGGTGGAGGGGAAAGAATTTATTGTTCTGCATTTGTAACCACATTAGGGCTCGGAGCTCTGGCTGGGAGCGCCTGGGTGCTACCATAATAGGGAAATAACTGATCATATATTAATCAGGCACTCGAGGAGAGAGTCAGGAGGGCAGCTTGCTTCATGCTCTGCTGAAGTGCAGCTCCCTCCCCAGCACAGCTGGTTAAAGGCACAGTGTTTAACTGGGGAATGAGAACTGGAAATGGCAGAGGAAATTAAAACCCCGTCCTAACGACTCCCATTTAAAACTTGGCCGGGCTGTTGGGGATCTCGGGGAGCTGCAGAATGAGATTTCAACAAGCCTGGGCTGAATTTGTGAGGAGGATCTTGGCATCCTGACCTGCAGGAGAGGCTGAGTTAGGGCTGGGTGTGTTATCCCAGCTGGTGGGGCATCGTTCTGCAGGGACAGAGGGACCTGACAGGAGCTGGACTCGATGGTCCTTGTGGGTCCCTCCCAGCTCAGGAAATTCTGTGATTCTGTGACACTTGATCCCCATTTCCTTTCAGCTCCCAAAAGCTCCCAAATTTGCCAGTTTAGCACTCCTCAGAGGCAGCTTTACTGGAAAGAGATGAGGTTATAGAGCTGAAATGGCCGTTTTTATTTGCTAGGTTCCCAGTTAAACTTCCAGAAAGTTGGATCTCCCTGTGGGAATGTGAATTAGGGCCTCTAGTTTCATTCCCAGAATGCCTCCCATGAATTATGTACCTACCTATGCATCAGTTATGCATTTGTAAACCATTTTAAAAGGCCAGCAGTGATCCATTAATTATTTTGAAGATGAGGAATGATTGCTTAAATAATATTAGCATTTAAGGAAAAACAATATTTGTCTCTATATTAATTGTTGAGCAAAATCAATTCATCTGTAGTTGGCTACAATCTCCTTGAGAGTGCAATTTTTGTAAACTGAATTTTATTGCTATTCCTTTCTGTTCCATTATGTTACCCCAATGTACATATTTTTTGTTCTACTTCGTTTATCTTATGTCAGAAATAATATTCCTGTTCTCAAACGTTATTACAACTGGGGAAAAAAAAAAGATTAATCAGACATTTCAAAAGCCTCGTGCTGAAATAACATTTTTAAAATTATAGAAGAACAACCATTATTTTCTACAGCAAAACTAATTTTTTTGAGTTCAAGATAGCAACACCATATTCTGAAAGTAAAGGTCAATTTGAAAAATAAGAGATTCTGGTTGCCTAATAAGGTCATGTTCTTTATACCAAATTGTAATTTACAGTTGAATCAAATGATATTAATTATTTCTGGCTTGCATTGAGTGATATTCTGGGGCCAGTTGGTGCAGTTCAGATAAAAATAGCTGTTACATTTAGTCTTATCATTAATGATAACCTTTATGGGTTTTTTTCACATGGAGCTTTTGAAGTCTCAGGAGCCTGCTGAGCTCCAGGGGTTGCTTTTCAGTTTCAGAGATGGTTCCTTTGTGGACTTCTCATTTCCCCAGCATCCTCCACCTTCAAATGAGTGAAAACCAAAAACCCAGTGTGTAAAGCTGTAACTGCCCACCCTGGAATGCCTCTCTCCTGACAAACAGAGCAGGGAGCCCTGGGCTCTGGAAGGTGGCCCTGGAATGTCTGGGTTGGTTTTGGAGTGCCAAAACAAGAACAGCTGTAGGGATGGAGTCCTTCTCCCAAAAGGAGCATCTCACCCTGCAGCACTCCAATGAGCAGGAAGGAAAATTACTGTTGTTCCTAATCTAATTAGAAAAATTCTGAGCTTATTAATGAAGAAGCTGAATGTTTGTGGCCAAGAAGACCGATGGCCCCTGGGCTGGAGGAGGAATTGTGTGTCCAGCAGGAGCAGGGCAGGGATTGTCCCTCTGTGCTGGGCACTGAGAGCCCCTCCAGGGCTGGGTCCAGTGGTGGCTCCTGCAGGAGAGCCCTGGAGGGGCTGGAGCGTGTCCAGGGCAGGGAAGGGAGCTGGGAAGGGGCTGGAAAAGTCCTGAGGGAGCTGGGAAAGGGGCTGAGCCTGGAGCAAAGGAGGCTCAGGGGGGACTTTGTGGCTCTGCACAAGTCCCTGACAGGAGGGTGGTGGGGTTCTGCTGCCCCAGCCCTGGGCCCAGCACAGGGAGGACGTGGAGCTGCTGCAGAGAGTCCAGAGGAGGCTCCAGGATGAGCAGAGGGCTGGAGCAGCTCTGCTGGGAGGAAAGGCTGGCACAGCTGGGATTGTTCAGCCTGCACAGGAGAAGCTTTGGGCTGAGCTCAGGGTGGCCTTGCAGGGCCTGGAGGAGCTGAGAACAGAGAGACAATTTACAAGTACAAGGGGAAAGGGCTTCAAACTGACAGAGAGTAGGTCTACGGTAGATAATAGAAGAAATTCTTTGCTGTGAGCTTACTGAGGCACTGGCACAGGTTGCC
>VZRX01008751.1:142538-153075 GCA_013398075.1 Notiomystis cincta | reverse complement strand
TTTTTTTTTTGGGTTGGTTTTTTTTGGGTTTTTTTAGCGCTTGAAAAGACTTCTGAGATGTTTCAGAGCTGGCTGTAGCTAACAGGAACATGGCCACTGCTGACCAGGGAGAGGAGCGTAGGAAATGCCATGCCAGATCACAGCAGCATCCATGTAATCCATTTTCTTCTCTCCTGCAACAGCCGGCACCATCTGCTGCAGACAACAGCACAATAAGTCCTTGCAGTGGGTTTTAGAATCTCACAGAATCGTTTAGGATGGAAAAGACCCTTAAGATCATCACCTTAACCATTAACCCAGCTCAGCATCAAACCTTAGTGACACATCTGCACATCTTCTAAACCCCTCCAGGGATGGTGAGTCAACCACTTCCCTGGGCAGCCTGTTCCAGTGCCTGAAAACCCTTTCTGAGAAGAAATTTTTCTGTACATCCAATCTAAATCTCCTCTGGTGCAACTTGAGGCCAATGGGTTCACAACACCCCCATTGTCCCCTTGGCACTTCTTCCAAAGGTCTTAAACTCTCCTTTTTTGCCTTGAGTTCCAGACACAGGTTTCTGTTCAGCCAGGACAGTGTTCTCCACTGTCTCGTCTTTTGGCACATGGAGTCAATCTGCTCTTGCACCTTTAGGATTTTCTCCTTGGAGAACATCCAGTGTTCCTGGATTCCTTTGTCCTTCAGGATGCCTTCCCAAGGGACTTTTTCTGCCAGTCCCCTAACCAGGCTTAGGTCTGCCCTCTGGAAGTCCAAGGTGGCAGTTTTGCTGCACCTCTCCTTACATCTCTGGGGTTCTCTGAGAATCAAAAACTATAATTTCATGATCCCTTTGTCCTTAAGTGAGAACATTTTCTCTGCAGAAGTAATGTAATTTCGAGGTGCAACCAGCATGAAATGTGGGACAATCAAGTGTCCTGGGGTGACAGGGGAATTTATGTCACCTTACTGAAGAAACCCTTCTCATGTAATTTTATTTTCCCCCCAGTCTTTCTAGCTTAAATGATAGAAAGATTCTGTTCCCTAGCATATTTGATAGCATACAGAGACATTTCAGGAAATCCAATTATTTAAATTTAAAGGCTCAGTGCCTTGTGTGTTTGTTTGTTTGTTTGTGTGTGTGTTTCTTAGCTGCTTTTCAGTAAGAAAAGAGAAAAAGGCACCTGTGCAGTTCATCATTTCCTCCTGATGTGCTGGGCCCTCGAGCATAACACCCTCAGCTGACATTTGAGGTCTTAAACTTGTTAAGAATGACACTAAACAGTAGGACTGGATAAAGGGGAGGAATTCTATTGAAGAAAATGTTGAGCACAATCCACATGGGAGCAGCCTCTAGTTACATTTCTCTACCCTCTGTTGCTTCATCTTTGCTCTCTCTGTGTTAAAATTTGCTCCTTTTACTTAGTATCCTGATTGCTCTCTGTATTAAATATTACCAGAAATTTCCAGGTCCAGTCTGTCTCTGTCTTGCAAGTACCATTTTCTTGCACCTCGATATTATGAAAAAAATCAGGCAGCATTTAAATACGTTCATAGCAGCGTAGTTTCTGTCTTTAAAACGGGGAGGAAGAGGCAAAAAAAAGCCCAAAACCATACCAATCCCTTCTTCAAGCCACCCTAGAAACTTAAAAGCATGAGAACAGTGGCTGAAGTTGATAGAAATATACTTGCAGAATTCAGTGATTGCTGGATTGGGTCCAAAGCCACTTTTTTATTCCAGTTCACTATGTCAAGCCCTTTAGCTTTTGAAAGATTTATCACTGCTTTAAGAAAAAATTACCTGGGGCAAGTGGCCCAAGTTTAGAGACAGCCCTGATTTCAGCAGTTGTGGTTGTGGTTAGATGGATGTACAGTTAATTTTTTTCTGTTATGCATATCTCTTGCAACTTCTAAGTATGCAGCCAGTGTAATGCCAGCATGAAATTTTTGTTTCAGAAGTACTGTGGAGTATTCATTCATTCTTCCACACTAATAAGTACAGTAATCCAAGTCTTGGGTTTTCAGATCATTATAGCTGATGCTTTGAAAGTTAAACCACTCAGTGCCAAACTCACTATGAACACAAATTTTCTTTGTAGCCACACTCTGAAGAGTTTAGCTGGTTAGATCAAGATGGTGAAGGATGTTTTCTGCCCAAACCAAGTTTGTCCACCCCTCTTCCAGTCCAGGACAGCTGACAGATTTCCTTCAACTTGCTAAAGAAACTTAACCTTCACTGGGGAGCGCGCGCGGAACGTTTCATCCTGAAGACAGGCAACGAGCACGAAGGATGGGATTTCTTCTGCTATCTTAACTATAGCAGTGTGGCTGCATGGAGCAAGCCATGCAGCAGAATATCTTGTCACAAGGAGTGTTTGTTCCTCAGAGGGTACAAGCCTGCAGATGCCTCTGCTCATGTGCCGCCCACGTGAGCAGACCCTCCCCGGGGCCGCGCGGACAGGCCCGAGTGGCATCTGCACCTCTTTACACCACACGTGCCTTACAGAGCTGTGGCACCTCGTGTTCCCCCTCCTGACTGCTCCCATTCTCTCCCTCCTCTCCCACAGATCTGCTTTTACTATGCATGTGGAGGCCGGGCATTCGGCAGTCCCCGAGGAAGGACCCAAAGACCTTCGCTGCCCTCTTTGTCTCTATCACACCAAATACAAACGCAACATGATTGACCACATAGTTCTGCACAGAGGTAACAGTGTCTGTGTCCCTGTCTCTGTCTGGTGAGGGGAGTGCTGGACAGTGCTCTGGTTTGGTTTCATTACATTTTTCAGGCTGATCTCCTCCAATTTTTTCCTCTCTCTGTACATGAGGACGAGTATGTTGAATAAGTCGCTAGCCCTTGATTATCTTTTTGTTTCATTTCTGTGTGGTGAATCTGGTTTGTTTCCTGTAAAATTCAAAGTTCACCAGTGCTGGAACAGGGCAGATTTGTGACAGATTTTAAGCTTTTCCTCAAGTGAGGTGAATAGCCATCAAACACCTGTTTAGCAAGAGTTGCCCTAATTTGCAACTTTGATCTAGGCCAGAGCTGTGCCCTGCTCGTGTCCTTGTTATCTTAAAGGCCTTGCAGTCATAAACTCACCCAAAAGGTTTATCAGCTAACCACAGAGGTCTCAAAATATCCCTTGATAAATTCCTTGAGTATTTTCTCCTCAGTGTTCTTAGGAACAAAATAATTATCTCATTTTCAGTTCCACCGTAAGACTCCTTTTCTGTCTACACCTCTCCATTTTTAATTTTTCTAGGTTTTAAGAAGCTTGCTAAAAGTGGGATTAGGGATTTCTATATTCTATTAACTGTGGGCTTGCTAGCTCAGAAGAGACAGCAGTTTGGGCTCTCTGGGCTGGGATTCCTGCCCACAGCTATCACACTTGATGCTTGTAGATGGTCTGTTGGCTGCCGAAATCCAAACCCATGTGTTGGGATGGCACTCTGCCTGCCTGCAGGTTGGGCAGAGTTTCACAGTGGGGTGCTGGTGGTGAGCAAACACAAGTTCTGCATGCCATCTTTTTCCTGGAGGAGATCCTGGTGTGACAAGTGCTATCCTAATTCCATGTAACATACCACTTCCCAGTGTTGGTAGCTTGAAGTCCTCCTTGTACCAGCACAGTGAGCTTGGCAGAATTCAGGATTTTTTTTCTGCTAGCAGGGAACATCTGGGGAAAATGACCTGTCAGTGATTCAGAAAGCACATTACAAAGCTGCCATATTTGGTTGCAAGGCAGATGCTTTGGCTTTTACTTCTTGTCTTCAAAGGTGTTGCTGTGTCCGATTTTGCTCGGTTCACTCAATTTTGTGCCTGTGCCAGGGCTCCAGTAGACAATTCCAGACCTTTAAAACAGGGGGAATTGAATGGGTTTAGGATATTTTCCATCATGCATAGATATGGTGTTAGGAGTGTCCAGTTGCAGAAGTGGAAGAGCACTTTGTGAGCTCAAGCAGCTCTGCTGCTTGTGCAGAGCTGTTTCTGACCAGTCAAAAGGAGGTGGTCACCTCCTGGGTGAGTAAAACTGTGCTTCTCTTCTGGAGAGCTGCTGCTTCAGTTGCACAGAGCAGCCTCAAAGAGTTTTAGCTGCTGAAACAGACCTTGTAGCAAAGGATGTAATGGTCTGTGCACCACAGTGCTGGGGGAGAAAAAACAGAGTGAAAGAAGTTTTAATGCAAATGGGATTATAGCTGATAGAGAGTCTCAGGGGCCACCAAAGGGTTTCCTTTGACATCATGTATCCAGGTAATAAAGGAAGTAGGGTTCATACTTAGAGTTGTTCCTGGTGCATATATCCAGCTAAAAACCAGCCCTCTACTGTTGTGTTTAATTGGGTGGCTGCTGAAGCAGACAGTTTTGACAAGATTTAACATGCACTGAAAGAGAGACTGAGGGATAGTCAGAGTAGTCTGAGATAGCCTTCCTGTTTTATAGCCATTGCATTGGCAAAGCATGACCCTGAGCTGCACCCCAAGAAAATTAGTTTTGAGGTAGGTGGAGTGGTGCAGTTTGTAAAATCAAGAGTGAAGGATTTGGTCCATTCATAGTTAATGTTCCTTTTGTGCAAAAGGCATGTTTACAGATGCATGACTCTTAACATTACTTCCAAGTTGCTGCACCCCTAATCCCTGGTGAAACAGCATGTGCTTGAAATGGAGAATATATTTGCCTCCTAATGAATGGCTATAGAGGCTGAATTTCACAGGGTAAAAGCAGTATCAGCCAGAAGCCTGAATGACTAGTGAAAAAAAAAAATAAATAAGGCAAAGAATTTGCTTTCCATGAAGAAGGAGGGGTTCCAAGAGCTCTTCATGTACCACCTACCACTGCTCAGTGTCAGAGGCAGTTCAGCCCCCCTTCTGTGGGTGCAGATGGAGCACACACTCCTTACAGGTGTCCTGTTCCATGGGGCTGACACAGCCAGGGGCTGCTGCAGGTCACTGGGGAGAAGTTTGGCTCTCTCCTTGTCCCTGATCTTTATGAAAGGCAGGAGGAGACAGGGAATTCCTGATCCATGACCAGCACAGCAGTGTTGGCCTTTAATTTATGCTGGACAATACAATTAGTGTGTCACAGAATCACAGAATCAATTAGGTTGGGAAAGAGCTCTGAGAGCTTCGAGTCCAACCTGTGACCAATCCTCACCTTGTCCCCAGCCCAGAGCACTGAGTGCCATGTCCAGTTGTTCCTTGGACACCTCCAGGGATGGGGACTCCAGCACCTCTCTGGGCAGCCTCTTCCAGTGCCTGACCACCTTTTCTCCTGTTGTTGTCCCTTCCATTAGCATTCCCCTCATGGATTTTGGGGTATATTGATGTTTTTCCAGGGCTGAATGCAACTTACCAAGTTCTCTGTTGGCTCTACTTTTAAATCCTTGGGCATTTTTCTTCTTTCCCATTCCTTTAGAGAACTAGTGATTTTCTTCTTCTACATAAGAGAGTAACACCCAAATGTTTTGAATAGTAACCTTTAAGGTAAATTTTCAAATTTACCCACCTCCCCAAAGGCTTCCTTGCTACTTACCCTGATTCCTTGCACGTGCTTGTTTTTGGCATTTTCCATTGTACACCCAACTTCACTGATACATACAAAACCCTTGTGCAGTGCTTGCTTTTGACTACTGAAATGCAAATGCTACTTGTTCTGTGAGTAGTTTGGATTTCCAGGCAAAAGTGTGTATTTTTAAAACTCAAGATGACCAAATAATTGGTCTGTGTCTAGGTAGTAGGACTTTTTTTTTTTTTTCCCTTTTGGGGGAAGGAAATAAATTATATATGCTTTAGTATGGTGCTGAATAAAGATTTCTCCTTAGAACTGAGGACTAACAGAGCCCTGAGCTCTCTTGAGCAAAATAATATATGTGTGCTTTGAGTTATAGTACTGCTAATAGTTACTCATTAATTCCCTGATACAATTAGCCTGAATATTCCAGTCTAATGGAAGGATTGGATTTCTTAGACCAAGATGATGCTTTTGTTAGGTGTTTATATTGTTGTTATTTTTTTTTAATTACACCTTTTGCAAAAGTGTTCCACAAGTCATGACATCTTTTTATGAGGTGTCTGCAGTAGCCTTTGATGAGACACTGATGAACTTTGAAAAAAGTCTGCATGTGGGTAAAGAAGTTACATCTTCAATTTTTTCGTGTGGGGCTTTGTGGTTTGCTGCAATTTGGTCGGTTGCCCAGACAAGATAAGTGCATTCTAAATGAGTAATTAAATAAACAGGGCTTTGCAGGGGCAAGCTGGAGGTGGTGAGAGCATCACCTTAAAAAATGTAATGTTCCAGGTAGCAAGTTCCAAAGTGATAGCTTGGAGGAAGCTCAGTGACATGAATATATCATGTAAAAGTTACAAGTCATTCCCTGAAACTGAAATCTTTCAATCTAGAGTTGATATTTATGTCTGTTTTGCTCTTGTCTTACTGTGTTGCCTTTGATTTGGGGACTCTGTGTGTGTGATTGTGAGATAATAGGTTGTATTAATGTGAATAAGAGAATGCTGCATTACTTCAGACTGGTAGATTTAAAGCTTTATGGCATCCCATGTTTAAGCTTTTTTAATCTATGCCAGGCATTAGATGAAAAGTGAATGTTATAGTATTTTAATTAGTATTTCTGTTTTTGAAAACTTCACTTGGCTTTTTCACTTCTGAAACCAGCTGTGTCACTTATGTCTGTGAGTCCAAAAGCACACAGCTGCAACAACCTTGTGAAAAGTTTTTCTAGTGATCTCAGCACCACAGCTTCAAATTCTGCTGTGTCCAAAACCCTGTCCTCCCCTCCCTGTTTCCACCCTGAGTGGCCACTATTTGGTTTCTTTATATTTAGAGAAGCTGTTGTTGGTGTAGAAAAGAATCACAAGTCTTCTGGTGGGGTTTTATTTGTTTGTTAGGGGGTTTTGGGGTTTGTTTTGTTTTGTTTTGTTTTTTGTTAAGGCATAGCTTTGGGGAAAAGTTCAAAAAGAGGAAGTTATGAGATAGGATAAGTTTTGTGTTCAGGGAGGAGCTGGGCAGATTGGAACATTTTGTTGAGCTGTAGAAAAAAGTCTTACTGTACAGGGAGTGTGTGCTTCTGTAGTTGTCTTTGGATGTAATTTTACCCTCCTCACTAAAAGAAAGGGCCAGTTGGCTCAGATCCATGTGTGCATTGCCACGTCTCACATTCCTTCAGCCTTCGTGTCTGCCATGAGAGATTCTGGCTTCTTTTTTCCTCCTGTCCTTAGGGATGAGCCGGGATGAGGAGGATCAAAACCCTCCTTTAGTATGCAGTCCATAAGGAGGAGCAGTGCTCAGTTTCAAGTGTTCTAGCTCAACATGCCAGCTTGGATAACAAAAGCCTTAATGAGGATCTGCTGGTGACCCTCAGCAGATGGGTCAGATTTGGGGTTTCTCTTGTGTGCACAGCGTGGAGGGAAACCACAGTGGATGAGTGTTGAGGCACATCAGATTCTGGCTGTGTCAAATGACCGAAATTAATTGCTGCTCTGTTAAACATCAGTGCTTTGTCAGGGGAGTGCAGAGTTTAAAAACTCAGCGAGAGCGTTTCCAGCACCTCTCGCGTGCGGAGTTGGAGCTTTCCCAAAGCTCCCAGAGCCGGGAGGTTTCTGCTGCCGGCTGAGCTGCGCAGCCTTTTCCCAGGGAGAGGTGCTGCCTTGCTCACCTCCTCAGTCCCCAGAGGGCAGGTTTGGGTGTGATGGTGAGGACACAGCTCTCACTCACTGCAAAACCAGCAGCTGTGATGCGCTGGGAAGCGCCCTGCAGCTTCCCTGGTCATTACTTCTCCAGTTCCCAGCTGCTGTCAAGAACTGAACAAAAACACACACGTTTGGTCTCGGCTGATTTATGGCTGGCTTTGTGCTCCTAGGCTCTGCTCCTCTGACTCATAGATGGAGTCCCACTTGTCCCAAACCCTTCCATTCCCATCCTCTTCACCCAGCCAGCAGTCACAGGGGACACCTGTGCTTGTAGGGCGTGAGGATTAAGCCAGCCCTTGCAGGGAGAGCCGTGTTCTGGCGTCACTAAGCGAGTGTTGTGCTGTGCCCACAGAGGAGAGGGTCGTTCCCATCGAGGTCTGCCGTTCCAAGCTGTCCAAGTACCTGCAGGGAGTCGTTTTCCGCTGCGACAAGTGTACCTTCACCTGCTCCAGTGACGAGAGCTTGCAGCAGCACATCGAGAAGCACAATGAACTGAAACCTTACAAATGCCAACTCTGCTACTACGAGACCAAACACACAGAGGAGCTGGATGCTCACCTTCGAGATGAGCACAAGGTAAGACACAAAGAGTTTTGATTCCTGGCAGTCTTCTCGTTGAAAATACTGTATTGGTTTGCTTGCGTGTCTAACTAGCCAACTTGACTTTTTTTTTTTTTCCTTCTCCCTCCCCATATCTGGAAACTAATCCTATGTTGCACTTCCCTTCCTCATTTTTCTCTTATTTGGTTTTTTTTTCCCTTCAGAAACTGGAAAAAAATCGTTTCTGAAGCTGTTTGGATTGATCAGAATTGGCAAACTGCTGCATGCAGAGTGTGATTATCTGGAAAAGGCTCTTGTGGATGCTGGGTTTATTTAAAGGGGGGTGGGAAAAGAGTGGTGGAACAATACCAAGGCAGTGTGATTGAGCCCCTGGAAAAGGCAGGAGATTCCAAACACAGGATTGCTCTGGTAACTTCAGCAGCCTGAGATGCCGCGCATATTTTAATAACAAAGAGGGCTGTACATCCCCTTTACATTTAACAAGGGAAAGATAAACAGCAAGTCTTAACCAGGTCCTAAGTTAAGACTGCTCTGGAGTTTTTGTGGATTGCCTGAGTGCACACCAGGTCCAGTCTTTGAGAAGTCATTGAAGGCTTTCCACAGACTGTTAGCTTTGAATTTCTGTAGCTGAGAAACGTTTAAGTTCTAGAACTGAGATGTGTTTTGGAATATTTCCTAGAGTGCTTCCTTGGCAGGTTTCCAGGGAAGGCAGCTATATGCCTTCACCTGTTGGAGCTTAGCTGCTCAGGGTAGTCACTAAAAACTCCTTTGACTGAAGGACTTTTCCTTAAAGCCAAATATATGTGGAAGGTATTAGCAGCAGAAGTCCTAGGAAAAAAATATAAAAACAAACAAACAAAAAACACAAAACAAAACAACACAAAACAAAACAAAACAAAAAAACTCCAAAACAATTTCATGCTTAAAAAATATTTGGCCATCTTATAAACCCAAACTTTGTTAATTTATGTTGCCCTGCTATGTTCCTCTGCCATCTTTATTACTTCTTGGAGAGTCTTCTGTGATTCAAATGGTACAGAAGGAGTTCCAACCTCCTGGTTATCACAGCAAGGTGCCTGGGGCATCCAGGAAGAATTATTGCTTGGGGTTTTTCTGACACAGTGCATCAGGCTGGGAAGTTATTCCCTTAACTTACCTCTCCCTTCCAATCTGGACCTGCAGTGGTGGTGCTGGTACTTCAGGGTATCATTTCCCCTCTTGTCACTGGTAAATTGTACCTTTCCAATTTGTATCTTAAGTTCTGGGCTCAGATACTACCCAGGTGGTGTACTGCACCTTAAAGAGAGTTCCTGTCTATGAGCTGAGTTGAATCAAGTGCCTTGCATGTGGTCTTGTTTGTTTAAACCTCGGTGAGTGATGTGTTGATCTAGAGAACCTCATCACAACTGTCTGTACCCAGTGCTAGGAATCCTCACAGCTCTGTATTCAGGATGCTTTGCTATTTGGATGTATGCTACAGTCTGCTTCACATCCTCCTTGGGATCATTCACATTTCCTTTCCCACAGAGGGGTTAAAAAGCAGTCAGTGGGTGTTGATGTTTCATTCAGCCTCTTGCAGGACGCGTTGTACTGCACTCACCGCTCCGTCTCCATCCCCTCTGCCTCCGTGGCTCAGTGCCTGTGCTGCTGGAGGGCTGTCTGTCTCTCTGCATGAGAGATGAATCCAAAACCCTTCCCAGCAGTGATCAATGAGCTCAGAGGGCGCTTGTCATCCAGCAAGTATTAGCCTTAGTGTCCTGGTCATGCTCCACGCTCTCCGCCTCCACTGTAAATCTGGGCTGCTGCTCCACTCTTCTTGTTGGATGTGGTGCAGTTCCTGACTTCTGTGCCCTGAGCTGCTCCTTTCATACTGCTGCTGTGAGCTGTTAAGTAGCTGGTGCATTTCACCCCAGGGTTAGCCTGAATTTGACTGCTGGGTGAAGTGTTCCCATTATAGTCTGTGTATCAGTTTGCAAAGCACTTTGCAGCCCAGCGTAATGAAAATTAATCTGTTATTAATGAGTGAGAGTGTATGTGCCACACAGCAGCCATGTGCTTGGTGGAAAAAAAAAGAACCATCCTTTCATGAATAAAGCTGAATGAACCCGTCACAGAGAGTTTCCCTTCAGTGTGGATGTGTGGTAGCAGTCTTTGATCACAGCAGTTGATAATGCCATAAAAATGAGGATACGACTCGATGTTTTACATTTCTTGGATGAAAAAAATGAAGGGGGTTTACTGAATCTCATTAATTTAAAAAAAAAAAGAAAAACCAGAAATGAGAAATGCAGAATAAACAGCAATAGAA
>VZRX01008751.1:118636-131840 GCA_013398075.1 Notiomystis cincta | reverse complement strand
TACAAGCTTGGATCTGTGGGGTTTCCAGAGGAAAATCCGCTCTTTGGGAAGTGGTAGGGACTCTGTTGGTGCTCCAGCCCAGTTACATTGGGAGACTTCATGTGAACCTGCACAGCAGAAGTCAGTCAACCTGGAGGAAATACCTAAACACAGCTGCTGGTGTTCAGCTCAATGGAAGCTGGCCCAAGTTTCTGCTCTCTTGCTCACCCTGAGGTTTTCCTTCAGTATTTTTCTGAGAACACAGGACTTTTCCACCATGACAGCCAGCTGTCTGGCTCCAGAGCAAAGAGATCACAAACACCACTGGCCTGGTATAGTGTCAGCAGTAATCCTTCTTTTGGCAAGAGCCTGAAGCTCTTGACCTCCAGATCTCCCTCATGAGCCTGTTTCCCAACTCCCATTTCTTTGGTGTTCTCTAAACCCTTGACTTCTCTCAACCCTTGACTTCTCCAGATTGTCTCTTTTTGCAAGCCCACGTTTTTGGTGAAGTGTGGACTGCTTTGGGGGTGTGCTCACTGACTCACAGCCCTTCTCTGAACAGCCTTTCTGCCTCCCCTAATCATTTTTGACCAAAAGACAAATCTAAAGGTATGAGCAAATAAATGAGCATCTAAAGACATGCTCAGTGGTGTCTCACTGTGATCCCTTAGCAGAATCAAAGTGGATTTTATCAGATTTTCCCTTCAGGTTTATAGGCATCACTGCCAGGGACAACACAGGAGAGCTCCTGACATGTAGAAAATGACCATCACAGGGGAGGAGATACCCATCTCTAATTCAGATTTAATTCATTCCAGCTTGGATCCCACAGTCCCTCCCCTCCAGCATTCACACAATGTGCTGCAAATCAAGCAAAACACCCCAAAAAACGGTGTCAGCATGGGGAGATGTTGAGCTTGCTTTCCTCTTGTGGTTGAGCTGGTGTTCTCGCTTTTTGCAGCTGGAGGAATCCCATGCAAAATTCTGCCAGAAAAAAGGGCTCAAGAAATGAGCAGAATAAAATAAATTCTCATGCAAGGCATTGTATTGAGTAGCAGCAGATGGAGTGTGCAGCTAAGACTCAGGTAGCACTATTGACTTTCTTTTTTGCTGTGTTTGAGATCTGTTTTGTTCCAGCAGAATGTGGAAATTGATCAGATCAGGTGTGTTCCTTCTCTGGTTCAATGTCTTGACTCCTGAAGGAGAAAAAAGAAAATCCCGTGGTGAGCAGGAAGGGAATAATCTGTAGGTAAAGAAAGTCTCATCTTAATCCATTCTGACAAAAGTTTTATCCACAGAAGAAGTCCTACCTTTTTCACATTCATTTTGTGTTCTTGTAACATAAGTTACAGTACTTTTGCTACTAATTCAATTTTAGGTTTGACTGAACCTGTTTTTTCTGATGAAAACTGAGAGGTAAAATACTTCTCTGTTAAAAATTCTTTGCTATTTTAGTATCCTAAAGAGAAATCCTTCCTAAAAGTTAGTTGTGTGAGTTCTGTTATTCTGACTCTGTTCATAAAATGCATTTTTCATGAAATAATCAGTCAAGAACTGCAATTGATTAATTTCAGCTAGGGTGCTTAGGGAAAAAATGAAGTTAGGTGCTGGAATGAGAAGAGACACGCTTTCCTTCTCAAATAATTTCTCTCTTTGAATATTTGGTGTAACAGCAAATATGCCTCAGCTTGATTCTTAAATTCTCCATAGAGTTTACACTTCTATTAATGAAGAGCTTAGCTCAGGCTAGCCAACTATACATGCATGACTTCCAAATCTAAGTGAAATGTGTCTCCCTGCAGCTGTTCTGTTGTGCTCTCAGCAGCATTTAAGGAGAGGGGGGTATTTACCAGCAATGCCTCAAATTAATTTAGCTCCTGTCGAAAATGCTGGGCTGAAATTTAAAGTTTTCTCTGCAACTGAACCACATTGGGCTACTGTGTCAAACATTGCTTCAAGTCTTTGTGGAATAATTTAGACTCAAGTCACTGTAGACTTCTGGCAAAGATGCTGCAGTGAAAGGAACAGTTTTGGTCTGTAAGAACCAATAGGTAATTATCAGGCAAGCTCTATGAACCACTGGATCTTTGATGTGTTTTCTTGGTTTTTTTTTCCCAGAAAAAAAAAAAAAAAACAAAACCAAACTGTTTTCCTCTGCTTAGACTCTTCAGGATTTCAGGCACGTGGTTGTTGAAACCACGTGATCTGAGTAAAAATAGTCATTCAGGAGGGGAAAGGATTTGGTTTCTCATAGGTAAATAAATACCCAGCACTCAAAACATGCTGCCTGCAGGAAGGCATGAGGCCTTTGAGAGGTTCTGCTGCAGAGCATTTCTGGTTAATGCCACAGGAATATCCTCCTGGCAAACAGCTTAGAAGATGAGGTTTGCTCCCCCAGTTCCTCAGCTGCTCCTCACAGGGTTCCTCTGGAATCCAGGTGGCAAACCAGGATGTGTCTGGCAGGATTTGGGCTGTGTAAGGAGACATTATTTTGGTTGTTGCTGAGGTGCTGCAAGCAGCACTTGTGCTTCTTCAGCTTGGTGGCAGAAAAAATATTTTTGGGAGTCAAGGACTTGAAAAATGACTGATCCTTTTCTGAGGAACTGGTTGTGCTTCTGTCCTGTTGACCAAAAGGAAGGACAGGTGATCAGATGTTGGTATAATATCCCATGGAAATGACTCAATGAGCAGCAGCAACAAAAGTATGATTATATTCTTACCATCAGATTAAATGTATATTGTTATTTAATGCATTTAAAAGTGCATGTTTAGCAATTAGGACCTCATTTTTGCAGGGTTTCATGCTGTAAGCTAGATTTCTTTCCATATAATTTAATTGGAAAGCTGACAAAGAGAGGCTTTTCTTCCTCCCATTAATTTATATCAAATGGGTGCTGTCTCTGAGTCAGTGTTCCTGGGGACACTCTGCATTCTGGGACAGCCTTAGATGGAGAGAATTCACCTGGTTTTGGGTGTGGAGAAAAAGGAAGACCCTCTCCTCAGTGTCATCCTTGAGAGTAAACTCTGTGATTATACACTGTGAATTTAAATAGAAGAATGATCATGTACCTGCACCAGCCAGCAGTGGAAAACTGGTGGTTAACAGGTGGTTAAACTGCTCAGGGAAGAGGTGATCCTTTCATTTTTCATGGAAAATTGGAGCCTTGGACAAGACAAGTTCCCAGGATTTCTCAGTTAAAATGTCCAGATTGAATTTCAGAGAGCTCCCACATTGAAATGGACACCAGCAAATGCTGTAAATGAAATATCAAGGGTGTAGTGCAGCTGGGCTGTTCCCCAGCACTCAGGTGAGTTTCTGCTTTGGGAGAGTTTACTAATCCTGTGTTCAGTTATATTTTCTGCAAATACCAGGAACTCCATTCCATGGCTGGTTCTAATGCACACAAAGGTGGTTTGCCTTTTTATCAAGCTGAAGTACCTCAAACCTGACAATTATACTTGTTTCATTTTTTTCCTTTTCCTTTCTTTTGCCCTTCTTTTTTTTTTTTTTTCCCAGATGTCCAATCTGAACGCTAATGATGGAAAAAGGAAAACACAAAAGCAGAGAGTCATGGTGTAAGCTTTTTTTCCTAATTTCTTTCTCTCTTTGGGGTTACCTGGAGCTACTACCCGTGCTGACACAGAGATTTTCCACACAGAGCTCAAAGCAGAGGATGAAATGAGGCCCTGAGATGTCTCAGCTTTTGGAGTTTGAGCTGGGTGTGAGTTGAATCCTCTCAGGTCCAAAGTGAGCAGGAACTGTGGAGACCTCAGGGTGTGGACACTGCCCCAGCCCCAGGGCAGCTCGGAACAAAGACTCACTTGTGGCCTCTCTGAATCCTGATCAAAACTTTGTGGCTCAGGTCCTCATCTGATTTGAAAATCTAAATTGATGGCTCCTAAATGACCAGGCTGTTTCATTGCCTGACTGCTCTGCTCTGCACCAAGGTTGTCTTCAGCTGACTCTGAGCAGTGGGGAATCTTGTTTGCTTCTTCCACAGCAGGTTTCCAGCACAGCTTTATTTAGTCCAGGTTGTCTCCAGTTTCAGGCTGGGATATCTTTCTTTCAAAGGTAGTGATAGGCCCCTCTTGATTAACTTTACTGTGTAATGAATAGCACTCACTAAACCTATAATATTTAGACATTGAGGCTCTCAAAGCAGGAAGAGTTGTACAAACTTGCATTCAAAACCCCTAAACTTTAATTCCTGTTTATAGTCCCGTGACAGACAAGGGCTTAAAACTATGTATAAATATCTCCTATCACCATTTCAAGGCCCCTTTCATGGAGGATCAGTTGCACTAGAGAGGCTTTTGTTGTTCATGAACTATTTCAGTTATTTTAAATCTAATGTTTCTTTTCACCAACAGCAGACAGAGTTTGAGCAGAAGTCTGTTAGTATTTCATCCTTTGCCACTAATGCTCTTTCAAAGAGAGTAATTAGAGGATGGAATGAGAAAAATGGAATAAGACAATAATCTATTTTACATGACAATAGCATAAAGAAGTCATGTTTCAGTAGTACTTCTGTAGTGTTTTCTGTAGTAGGAGGAGAGCAGAAACCCTTCACTAAAAAAATCTTACAATATACAGGACAAACAAGTTGTGTCTTACTGTTGGGGCAGAAAAAGGGTTTAACATCCCTTTTTGCAAGGTGGAGAACTGGTTTAAGTAGGGGAAATGTTGTTTTGAGGAATTCTATCATAACCAAGAAATAAATTCTGGTGAGTTGGGTCCTTGTCCATGGCCTTAGCCTGAAGACCTTCCCTTCTCTGTTACCAGAATAAAAATGAAAACCAGAAGGGACTGTCTGATCATGGAGCTGGGCCCTGACAAGCTGCTCTGACCATAAAACTGATGTGCTGGCAAGTGAAAAGATCCATTTTTCTCCAGTGACTTTCAAGATGTGCTCAGGCCCAGGAGAGAACAGAAATCTTTTCCTTCCACAGATTATTTGTTTCCTCCAAGCAGCTTCACATTGTCCAACATTTTTGTGACAACACAAAATAGTTTCTACAGGGGTTAGATGCTATCAGGATTGCTGGTACACTGCTGGTGGTTACTGGAGAAGTGAATTAATGTCCAGGGATTGGGAGTTTACTTGGGTTTTGGTGACCTCCCTGTCTTTATCTTTACCCACAAGTTGTTAGTCCTATTTTTTGCCCTTTCCTGTTGGGAAGAGGGAGCAATGGGGCAGCTTGAAGGATACCTGGTAGGCAGCCAAGGTCAGCTTTCCATCTCTTGGTCCCCAGATTGCTCAGATTCCAGTTTACCCCCTTGGTAAGTACAGAGATATACCAAGAGGGAATACACTTTAAATTAAATATTTGCTCCAAGTTATACCTTTGTGTATGAAAGGCACACAATTTTATTTTTAATTTATTTTTTTTTTTAATCTTTGAATGTGGTGGGGGTACCATACCATCTAGAATTACTGTCTAGATGAATAAAATGCCATCACATTCTGGGGAGAAGCAACTGTTCCTCTGTGTGTCTGGGCCCAAGAGGAAGCCCTCTCTTGCTGGATTCCAGTTTGGCCACTTCCAGACCACCCCATGGAATCAGGGAGCTCTTGGAGTGTCCCACCCTCACCACCTCCCTGTGCAAGCAGAGAAGCCCTACAGGTCTCTGCACTGCACTTGGCAGGCTTGGAGCTGAGTGAGGATGTTCCCTCTCCTGGAAAATGGAGCTGGTTCTTCCAGAGCTCCTTGTGCTGGGCGGGATGGTGGCATCACCTTGGGCAGCAGCAGATGGCTTTTTTGGGAAGATGTGCTGCCCTACCCCCTGCTCTGCCAGCCCTTACCTTTTTTTCCTCCTTTTTCAGACTCCCATTGGAATATCCAGTCTCTCACTTCCCTCCTGGTGATGCTGGAGGCTTCCAGCTCCCACTTTTGTGTCCCCTCTTCCCTGGCCTCTGCCACAAACCCTCCTGCTGATGTCATTCACCACTGGTCTCCTCTCCCATCTCCACAGGACCCTGCTCTCTGTCCTGATGTGCTGATAGCCCCTGGTGGAGGTCAGTAAGTGTGAGATGCTATTAATACACCATTTTCTGGCCAGATTTTTAAAGACAGCCTCATGGAGGTGAGGGCTGTAGACCTTGCTCAGGAGCATCTCTTCCTGCTGTCCCTCCTCTGCCTTCTGGCTCCCTTAGGAATATCCTGTGTTGTGAGGTGATTCTGGAATCAGTGGAAATGTCATTGTCCCCAGCCTAAAATCACTGAACAGCAGCTGAAACCACCTAATTCCCAGGACTAATTCCCTGCATGTTTGGGGAGTGGTTTCACATGGCTTAATGAAGAGCTCAACAGTATTTTAGTGATAATTTGGTACTTAACTTTTAGCCTGTTATGTATGTGCTAATTAAATGTTTTAACATGCTGTACATGTTTTAGGTATTAATAAGCAATAAGTGTACAAGTTACACTTTTTATGTGATTTAGAACTAATTGAGGGGCGGTGAGATTTCCTCCTTTATGTACCTATTAAACCCACGTAACTGCTGTTTTTACAGTTGATGGGTGTTCAGTTAACATATAGTAATTGCTCTTTAAAGGCTTCAGTAAGTGCATGTTTGAGACAATTTACAATGTTGGCAATTTCCTGGTGCTGTTCCTCGGAGGTACAGGGAAGTTAATCACACCCAGCTCTGGATTTCACCGGGAGTCTGCCTGGAGTCCCTGCAAGCTACATCCACCCATGAGGGATTCCACTTTCAAGGATGATGAACACACAAAGAAACACTTTGCAGGCTATCACACAACTGTTCAGGCTGAAAAAAACCCTTCAGCATNTCCCAGAGCCCGACCCCCCCGGCTGTCCCCTCCTGTCAGGGACTTGTGCAGAGCCACAAGGTCCCCCTTTCTGAGCCTCCTCTGCTGCAGGCTGAGCCCCTTCCCAGCTCCCTCAGCTGCTCCTGATGAGCTTTGTGCCCCAGCCCTTCATGCACAGCGTTCTGCAGCGAGCCGAGCAGCTGGGATGCAGGGACACGTCGTTAGAAAAACAAATCAGGAGGGGCATCGCTCCGCGTTTTCTGGTTTATCCTGCAAAGCCACAGAGGGAAACAGCCATCTGTCCTCTTTTCTCTCGGTGGATCACGCCGTCGCTCCCCGTTTGGCTCCAGTTTGGAGCCGGGGAAGCCGAGCCGGGTCCCGGCGCTCGGGCGCGGTGTCACCGCGGGCGCGTCGCTTTGTGCCCCTGCGCCCCTCCTGCCCTTCCGCGGGTGTGATGCTCTGCCCGCCTTTCCTCGGGGGGAACCCCGCTCCTTCCACGCTGCAGGCTCCAGCGCTAAGCCGTTCAAATGCTTATTTAAGGGAGATTTAAAACCAGACAAACAGCACCACCCTCCTGCCCCGTTAATTTAGAAATTTTGAGGGCAGGAGGAGGAAACCGATGGCTGCTTCCCGAGGCAGCAAGGTGCTCTTGCTATTTAATTGACAGAGTCATCTGAAATCCAATCTACCAGACAAAGCAAAGGAGGAATATCATCTGAAAGCTGTATGCCAGTGAGAGAGAGCGTGTGGAAAAGAAAGCAAATTTTTTTGTTCCGCTTCATTCCTTTTGCATAATGTTGTATCCCTTTGACAAGGCAGCATAATAAAGCTTAACTCCCTCTCTGCTGTCCACCCTCCAAATGCTGACTTAAAAGAAAACAGCAAAGCTCTATCTTTAGTGTCAAATGAACAATGGGCTCCCTTCCAACAAGAAGAAATGAGCTGATTTTGAAAGAGTTCTGGAGAAAAGTGCAAAATGTTCTTACTTCTCATGAAATAAATATTTGAATGATAGTCACTTGGCTCATCCTGTAATGTGTCAGTGCAGACTTTGCACTCCAGGTTTATATAAAATATTGGTTGGGGCAGAGAGAAGGGCCAGAAAGCCCATATTGCAGATAAGGAGAGACAGAGACACTGTAACATCTAATACACTTCAGAAACAGTAACTAATTAATATTTCCACCACAAGATGGTATATTTCATCCTATCTCCCTGATGAAGCCTGGCCATAACTTTCCAGGCAGGCTGTGGGATGCAGAGAGGCCGTTTTTCACAAGCCTGGGGAAGCTCAGTCCCTGAGGCAGCGCTGTGCATTTCACCAGAGCCTGGGGGCTGCAGGGGCTCCCTCGGCTCAAAAACCAGGGAGAGAGCTTTATCCTGCAGGATGTGGAGACCTAACAGGGCAGCCTGGGCTGAGAGCATCCAGGAACCTGCCTGACTCAAGGCTTGAGCCAGGGGTTTTGCTGGAGGCACTCAGGGCAGGCGTGAGGAGTTGTCCCCACCGAGACCTTGGTGCTCCACTGCTTTTCTGACCATCTCCTTTTTTCTCATTTTCCTTCTTTATTAAGCTGTTCAGCATGGAAAAGACACTTTGTTTACAGTGTTTAGGCTGCTGTTGTTGTTGTTGTTGTTGAGAGCTTTTAGAAAACTTTGGAAAAGCTGATTTAAAATATGTGCTGGGTGGCTAAGGAGTTGTAGATTTAGCATTTTTGAAGGAATGCCTTCATTTAACCCAGTTCAGGGTGTTTGGGAAGGACACCACCAGTCTTCTCCCCTTCCAGAAAAGTGAAGTTTTCCACTGGTGAACTGGAGTTTTCAGTACTTCCTTCACAACTTGATAATAATGACAAATCCCTTGTACCTTTGTGCTGGTTCCTGTGCCCACAGGAAAATACACACCAAAAATGATAATTTACCTGTAGGTGCACAGTGTCAGAGCGCAGTGTTGCCCTCAGCAGCTGTCACAGGTTTGGCAGTTCTGCATTGTCTCAGTTACTCACATGTCTCCCAGTTATTTCCCTCCTCCAGTGCAGTTACATATTTCCCACTGATGATGATATTTCAAGACTTGGCACACGCAGCTGGGAGAGGGAGAACAGTCTTAAAGGTCAGGCTTGGGGGTAAAGGTTCAGATGAATCGTCCTCGGTTTCCTACACCACAGGAATGACTCCTGTTTCAGTCAGCTGTGGCAATGCTGTCCTGCTCCTCCAGAGAGCAGGAATGTGGGGAAAGTGAATCCCACAGGAGGTTCAAGTTGGGCAAAGGGGTCATGAAATGTTCTGTGTAAAGCTGATTCACAAGGTGGACTGATGTTTTAGATGATTCTTAGTTCTCACTGCCTACCTGCTGATGCAAGGGTGGCTGTGGAATGAAACCTGGAAGAGTGAAAAGCAACGAAATAGGTGCTCAAAGCAAGTTGCTTTCGTGAAACTTGAGGCATCTGATATTCTGGCTTTTTCACAAAGCTTAGAATTTAGGATTCCTGCTCGCTAAAGCAGAGTGGTGGTTAAAGGTAGCCTTGGATCCTGTTAGCTTTTAGTGCTTCTGAAATTGCTGCTTGTGAGTAGCTAGCATCACCTAGAAGGTCCTGCAATGGTGAGAGTGATAATGCTAATTTGGCAGAGAGCAGCAATGCAAACACTTCCAGCAATGCTCATTGCCCTGGGAAGAACTGGAAGTGGAAAAAGGATTTTTTTTTTGAATGAAGGGTGTGGTGAAAAAAGCCTGCTCTGGAAACCCTGTAGAGGCTTCTATCTGCATCCGAGGTGTGATTCAGTGTTGATGTGGCAGTGTGATTTGCCCTGAGCGCTGTTTCCAGAGCAATGATGGCTGGAAACTTTCCACAGGCGAGGTTTTTCTGCCGGGAGGCGCTGGTTCCACGAGCGCTCCGGCGGGAGCCTCCAAGCAAAGCAAAGCACAGCAAAGCAGTGGGTGTCACTCGCTCCAGCTCCTGGCAGCTCCTGGGGCCTTTGTTGAGAGACAATGCGCTGCCAAGAGCTCGATTTGGAGGGTTTAGCTCGGGCTGGGAAGCACGATCACCTCCGGGCGCCCGAGGAGCCGCAGCTCCGTCGGGATGCGGGAGAGGATGAAGAGAGGACCCAAGGATTCTCTCTGTGGATGATCACGCATCACCCCCACCCACAGAGCACCCGTGGGGGCTGAGAGGGACCTCGGCTGGGGAGGGGCAGCGGCTCTGACCGTGCAGCAGAGCTGTGCTGCCCCTGCCCTGGGTTTGGCACCGCTGGTCCCCTCTGTGGAGCGGCACCGCCGGCTGCAGGGCAGTGATCACGTTCTGCTGCAAACATGCAACCCAAAATTCTGTGCCTCCCCTCACTGGAGCCTGCAGGCAGGCTCTCCAGGGTGGAGCAGAGAGTTTGGGCTGAGCAGGTCCCTCGCAGCCCCTTCTCCCTGGGGACACCCTTGCTTGTCCCGGCTGAAATGCCCTGTAGGGTTTCACCCAAGTCCCACGAACCCACCCGTGCCAGACAGAGGACACCTGTGACTTCAACATGTGGGCACTTAATTAAACAGACTCTGAAGCAGCAGCCCATGCCCTCCAATTTGTCTTAAAGCAGGTGCTGAAGGCTGGGTGTCAGATGGGGGCACAGGGACCAAGAGGGATTAGAGCTGTGTTATCTCATCCCTGTGGACCTGGAGCAGAGGGAAGGGGGCTTTAAAGATGGGTGGCACCTGAGCCAAGCAGCAGAAGTGTCAGGGAGGCAATGCCTCTGCTGGCTGCTCCTCTGGAGCTTGGTGAAGGGGCAGGCAGCTGAGATGAGAAGCTCCAGTTACTGGATGCAGGCTGGACACCGGAGAAAAGGATGAGGTCAGGATTACAGAAACAGCACAGGCTGAGGAAAGGCAGAGCATGTCAGGCAGCATTTCCCTGGTGTTTTTCCATGACCTCACCAGGCTCGGTTTCTCACCTTCTGGAGCCCAGGAGGCATAGCAGGGAGCCTCACCAACTGTGGATCCTAAAGAAGGGCATGCACTCCACACTATCCTGATGAAAATGAAAAACACCCCTGTGCCAGAGACCTGGATCATGCCTTTAGACTTGCAAGCATCCCACAGTAGCTGTCTTGTTTCCCTGTTGTATCCTACCACCTGAAAACTGGAGTCTTTTCCCTTCCCTGTGCTTTTCCAGGGGTATAACCAAGGCAATAAAGAGTTTTCAACTGTCAATGGACTTGCACTGGTTCAATATTCTTTCTTGTTGCACAAAGTCTTGTTACAGGTTTTCCTAAACCTCACTTTAGAAAAGGTTGAGGCTCACACGATGCCCAGAGCTGTAATGCTCCCTTTCCTACAATAACACCTATTTTGCTCAACTGCACATCTGTGGCTTGTTCCTCTCTGTCAAGGGAACTGCAAAAAAAAACCCCAGAAGTTTTGTCAATTTCTCCTTCCTCACCAACACTGGTCAATCCTTGTTTCCTCTAGCATTACGTGCAGCTGCAGAAAAAGATTATGAATGCTGCCAAATTATCTCCAGAAAGACTGAATAACTGCAGTAAGACCCTGAGTACTATTGAAAAATATTTTGCAAAAAGAGAAAAAATATCAAGATGGAAGGATGCCTCCTGAGAATTTCCCAAGTTATGGCAATGGCAGTGAAGCTGCTGGTCCCTGATGAGGGCAGCTGTGGCACTAGATTTTGGTTCCATTGCCTGGACAAGTGCTGCCTGACAGAGTTGTGGTGTTAATGGTGTGCACTGGCCATGGAGAAGTGGGAAAGGTGGGAAAAGTGGGGGCTCTGCAAGGACAGGCTTGGTGGGGACCACAAACATGGACAGATGGGAACACCAGAGTATGGGACTAGAAGGTGGGTGAAGACCCAATGTTTGGACAGCTGTCACACAATCCATAAGGAGCCTGGATGAAGATATTCCCACTCAGTTGCAGAGGGCAAAAAAAAAATTAAAGAAGGAAATTTTGCTAGCTTCACACAAGCACACACATGCATCTTGCAGTGCCTCTGCAAGAGAAATTTCCTCATGGACTGGAATGTGTGACTAAAACATTTGTGAAGTTTCCCTCAAGGCATCATCTCTTCCACTGGCACAAATCACCAGCCCTCCACTGACTGATGGATTTAGCTCCCTTTGTGTACCCCAAAAATCTGACCAGGGCCTCTGACCACTCTCTTTGCTGCCCTGTTGGGTATTCAGAGGTGCAGATTTACACCACCAGGTCCTTTGAAATGCCATCCTTTGCTTCCAGTGACAGAATGAGCCAGCCTGGAGCATTTTCAGTGATTTGGAAGATGCCTCTGTGTCCCTCTCTAAGTGGCTGGCTGGATCTGTCTCCTTAGTGTTCCTAACCGTGGTTGTGGTGACGTGAGCTACACCTCATAAATTCATGAAGCTCTGAGAGTTATTATTGCTGCTGCTGTCTGGAGAGCAAAAAAACCTGAGGAACTTCCAGGAGCTGAGTGCACACATCAATTCCCAAGCGTGGCAGACCACTGGAGCTGCTGCTGAGCTGAGTGGCCTCACGTGGCAGGGCTGAGAGTCTGTGTGGAGTGGGATGAGCAGCGTGGCTTCACCTGTGCCCCGGCTCTGCCTTCTGGGGTTGAGTGCTGCTTGGCCCCAGGGATTCAGCACGTGGCAGGACAATGCAATGTCCTCCTTCTAGGCAGTGTGACAGGAAAGAATGTGTGTTTCTTGATGAAGAGCTGTCCCTGACCGAGGCTCAGCTCTGCTCTCAGAAGTGCCTGGAGAAGAGCAGGCTCCGCTTGCCGGTGACCTCCCCACCCCGGGCGCCTCGGTGGGCCATGGCCTGCCCCTTCCTCCTCACCTGCCAGGCTCCTGTGCTCTGCCTCAAGTGCTCACCCTCCTTTGTGAGCAGCAGGAGTGGCAGGGTCTGAGAGGAAAGCTCTGCTTTTCATTCCCTTCACATTAATCTTCGCGGGGTGGTGACAGGAGCTCAGGAAACAATTTAGTGATGATCCACAGCCACAGACCAAACCCGTATCCTGCTGTCTCAGGGATGTCATCCCCACGGTGCCTGGGGAAGGGAAAAGCTATGAAGTACTTCTGTAATTACTCGGGTCACCAAAGTAGCTGTGCGTACGCAGAGGATCCCTGCTCTGCAGCAGCTGTCTGGCAGATGGAGATTAAATGTAAACATCAGAACTGGTGAAACAGTAACAACAACCACGATAATTACAATAACAACCGTAATAATGGGGGTGTGGAGTGGCGGGGGAAGCTGTTCGTAGGAATTCCTGATTTGGGTTTCTCACCAGACTGTGTCTGTTTAGGCCACACCGCAGCTTTGCCTGTCCGGTGTGTGCACAACACCTCAAAAATCAGCTTTTTTCTACCAACCCACGCACATAAACACCTTGCAGGTCAGCTGCTGCTGCTGTCCCTGTGTTGACCAATGTCCCTGTTGTTTCTGTACACTCTCCTGTCTGTGTGTGCCTCTCCTTGCTGCAGGACA